>NQII01004659.1:168268-190123 GCA_002778355.1 Clitarchus hookeri
CCCCACGTCGAGATTAGTGGCTTCAGTCGTATCACCACGCCGAGATGCGGGATAGTCAGTTCATATCAGTCAGATGTAATACGCCACGCCGGAAGGCGTGGGCAGACGGCCAGGTGGGGGCTCGCCGGAGCCGCAAGTCTGTTGATCATTTGAATCAGGTCAGTCAGATCAGAAGTTCGCGAGAGTGAGTCAGATAGCGAGGTTACCGGAAGAAACGTGTTGTGGAGTCGTCCGTCCAGAAGTGAACCCGGAGCAGCAGTCGTGGAGAGACTTCACCGAAGCCAGGGCCTATGAAAGGCCGCCCGAAGCACCGGACCTCAACCTACCATGGAACACCCAGAACTACCAGGATAGCTAAGTATCAACCACTTCGCTCAAAGAAACCTCCCCGATGCCTAGTGTCCCCCTCCCCAAGACGTCGGCAACAGTTAGCGAGTACGTTAATTAGCCCTTAAGGCCCCCGACACGCAAGGTACCACATCTCGGTGTTATGTATTCATAATTATTCAAGACAATATAACCCAGTAAATTGAAACACCAAGTGACTACCTTATTGTTTACCCTCAACCTTCAAGGCACCTTATAGTCTGTGTCTGGTAAAAATAACTCAGGCCCTATGACCCTCCCTGTACATCATATCACAAGGAGGCGAATAGCGTCAAGTTGATGTTTAAAGTAGCCACAGCCGTCAAATACCTAAAAACTGCTTTGAGGATTTTATAAAATTACACCGTTAAGAGGGAGAAAAGGGTTCAGATATGCTTCCGAGATCTCGTTAATCGCGCATTAACGCAATAAGATATTTTTATTGCCTTTTATAAGAAAGGCAACGTATACATTTCATAAAAATAAATTTTAGGATATTTTTTAAATTCATTACCTTAGAATTCAAAAAGCATTACTAACATGTGCTTCATAAGACTTCTCAATAGCTCAGTAACCCGATAAGATGTCGTTATGATCGTTGCTTCAAACGTTTGGTTATATAAATAGGTAGCTAAAAACCATTTCAGATTTGGTCCAATCTCAACTCGCTAAGAAAATGAAGACTGTTAGAATGTGTTCTCGATGATGTGTTACGTACATTACAGTGTTTTCACGCATTTAAAATTCAAACGAACATGCTTTATAAACTTATGAAACAAAAACATGTGGATAAAAATAATATATGTCTCACTAAAAAAAAAATTATTTTTCTTACATTCTCTGAAAAACAATTATTAGAGTCGTACAGGATCAATACAGTAAATTGTCAGTCAAATACGGCGGGCCATGTTTTTTCCGTTATGAGGTTATCTACTTTTGTATTTGTTTAGATTACACTTCATGCCGCGGTTAATAATTACACAAGTAATTTACAATGAAGAGTGAATTAGGATTTAAAGCCTATTCCATCTGCACAGTAACCATATTTGTGTAACAACATTTAATTGATTTCTTGGAAACAGAACTGCCAGAAATATAAATTTGTGAATCATGTAGAGAACTACTGAAATAACATGTTTCTACAATCTCGAGGTAATTTATTAATGTTTCATTTTCCAACAAACCTGAACATTTATTCACAACAATAATATTTAATATAACATGAATATGTTCCAGTAGCATTACATCAAGAAATGTTCAGATAGCAAAAATCAGTGTTTTCCGTAGTTTAGGAGTTAATCTACAAATAGTTGGATTACTTCATACAAGAAAATGTAACGAGGATGGAGCAATATTAACAATATAACAATATGATAATTCATTAGAATGGTTTGCTAAAGTTTTTTGAATGGAGTACGTATCTGTGGGCACAGTTTTGAAAATCGTCGATGCAGTCCATTACCCCGAGGTGTTCAAGAGTAACAGCTACTCTCCTTGCCTATCACCACACAAACTTATTGTTAAAAAAAGTAGTGATCCCTATTGTTCTTATATTTCTTTGAGATAACACTGTGAATCCAACAACATTGGCAAGATATTCACAACAAAAATAATGGTAATGAATCCGATATTTTAATTTTTAAACGTAGCACATAAAAGTTAGCTTTTTAAAATGTCAGTTATCCCAGTTCGGAAAAAAAGACTTAACTCAACGGGTCAATTTTATAGCACATACTACTAAATATGAAGATTAAAAATGTTGGCGAGAGCATATCTCTAATAGGATGCTCAAAATACTGAACATGGTAAACTCTGAAGGTAAATGTAGCTGAACTTAAGGCATGAACATGTTTAGCGTACGCCACAACAGAGAGGGACTAGTGTAGAGACAGCGAGAACCTCGCAGGGTTGCCAGGTGTACATATCCGGGTGAGTCTATACGGCGTTTATGACAACCCAATACTCCACGTTGCGAGGTGCGTGGCGAGTGGCAAGGCATTTTAATTTAATTGTCCTTGACCACGCAGAAAAAGATATCAAGCTAAAATCTGTCATAACCACGACGAAAATACGTTGAAAGCGAAGTGGCTCGATTTTGCGTTGTAAAGAAAGCAGGAAATCTGTTAAAGTATAATTTATTTCTTGCGTGCATACCGACTTACATACGTAGTAAATTTATAGCAAAATTTCCATTAAAATTAATTTGTTCTAAATAATTTCCTTTTCTTACTAAGCATTGAGATTTTTCATCGTAAATTGAAAGTTTAATTTCAGAATGTTTTTGGTCCGAAACGAAACGTGTTTACAATACTAAATTTTGTTGTTATTTCAGTGGTTCACACAATAAACTCTTTTGCAGGAATGTAAGGATTCAGAAAATTAAATAGTTCACTTTATTGAAGATAATTTTTCAAATTGAAATATTGTTAATTTTTAACGGTTCTTTTCGTGGTTGTTCAATAACGGGATTTGGTGGTTTAGTAGTTAGTGTACCAGTCAGTGCCACAGTATTGCATCTGAATCTCGAACACACATGAACACGGTTCGGATACTCGCATACGAGAACTGTGGTGGATATTGTCGAAGGCTACATGCAGTTTTTCAGGTAGCTCTCTGTTTCTACATAAAAATACCATATCAGTTTTTCTTTATGCACTTCACTTGTTTTTTATTGGTAAAACTTACATTTCATCCGTTTGAATGTAAACAAAGTTTAGTTTCGCTGTGTTACAATTTCGTTAACCATGCATTTTATTTTCCCAATGCCATTTAATGTAACTAGTTGGCTTTTACATGCAATAAAAATATTCTATATTTTAAGTCACTAAATTAACTCACACCACAAAATATATTCGCAATGTTTATAGGTATATGTTACTTGATGAGTTTCTGTTGTTCAGGCAATGTGTGATTATGTCTGTTGCATTTTAAAGCGCAGGATTAAATGGAGACCATAATTACTTGCAGTAAAAGTTAAACTTCTTCATTTATTTTATACGTTTTCAATTTCCTTACTTTTATTATTTTTTGCACTCCAATTTGAGACGAAATATGCCAGAGATATCCGTAGGAGAGGCGACACTTGAGTACCAGAGCAACAAGAGCAGCGGGCTATTTTCAAGGTTTAAGTCTCTCCCCCTCCTAAGCACCAGTCAACGTGGCAACGTCGCAGTACCAGCGCCTCAGCCGGGTGTACTGCGACGGCCGTCAGTGGCGAGCAGCGGAGTCCCAACACCTGCGCCTCCTGGGCGCATTTGACTGGCGGCGAAGTCATACTGTTGTCATTTGGGGCTCCGTGCCAAAACTATGCTCCAAGTGAAGGCTTGGCTAAAATATGTAATTAAGACCACATCATCCTATTCAATATCAGTTCCCGCTTTTCGCCACTGTAAGGCAAACGTGTATGAAGGTATATTTTGTATGCGCTAGGAACAAACAATTATAATTGCCCTTAACAGATATACATGTAGCATATCATACAAACATGTAGATATGTTACCGTCGTAAGTATAACGTTCGATATTCTGCCATAGTACTTGGTTCCTAAACCCAGTTTATTAGTGTTCTTCTTTAAGTTATATTTAAGTGTGTCTGTATAACCAGATCCGTCCATATTTCTCTCTATGAAAACTACGTAGTTCCCCTACATCAGACGCAGCCACACAACTCCAGATTCTGAACTCCACCGCCGTCATTTTTAACATTAATTTGCATTCAAGTTCGTTCTTGGGCTTCCTTTACTGTATATATATATATAAAGCGTCCATCATTATGAAAATGTCAAACTTACTCTCATTCGAGAACAAAAAAAAAAGTCCCAGAAGTTCTGATACATCTTTAAATAACTTCTGCCAATGCTAACCTCTTTTATAGATTCGCACTACTTGTGTAGGGCTTCATTACCCTGGCTCTACTCCCTGAACGAGTGAGAAGTCGTCTTACTTTTATTGGTGTTACTTATTTTCCAAATTGTTCTTGATCATTCGCAGATAATGCAGAGGACTTAACATTTGCATTTCTCTTGGTCATTCTCGCCACTTGCGGTGTTTCCCTGTCGGCCGGTTTTTGTGCACGGCTTAAGCTTGTTCCGTTTAAAAAATCTTTCGATTCTTTAACTCACTGCATTACACTTTGCACAGTCGAACGACTTTCTACAACCATGATGGGAATTTCAGGATATGATTTGTTTTACGACGCAATGAACAGTGTCTTGTCTCGTATCCCCAGTAGTTTTTTTGCTACACCTTTTTTCGTTCTGTAGCCAACTGGTCAAACCATACTACACGTTTGAAGTGCATTATGCAGCTGTATGCGACAGTATGTATCAGGCAGCTAGCCTGTCCCTTGTTTCTGTATTCAAAACACAAAATAGTATAAATTAAAATTGCAATTTAATAGGCATATTTAGCATTATGTTTACATTGCAATTGTTTTACACTTAAGCACACACCTAAATGAAAACAAATAAGTTCCATCGATACTAAATACTTTCAATGATAAATCTCTTATATGTATTCAATAAACACAAACAAATATCATGTCTACATCATGTATGTTCTACACGCAAGTACTAGAGATGCAACGAATACTTATTTGGCCGAATGCCGAATACCGAATATTCGGCCATGCTCTCGGCCGAAGCACCGAATATTCTGCGAAAGATGTGCGCATTTCGCGCGTAACAGGTTCATTTACGAGTAGATTGNCGAATATTCGGCCATGCTCTCGGCCGAAGCACCGAATATTCTGCGAAAGATGTGCGCATTTCGCGCGTAACAGGTTACGACCTGTCTCATTGCGGTGCGTGCCGGGTCGACGGACGGGGCGGAAGTAATTGGTTCATTCACGAGTAGATCGTGTCACAACACGCATTACAGTTATTAATTACATTCTTCTGATCGCATGTTATGTTATTATCAAAATATAGTGTTTTATAGCCATGAATGTTTCACAATGGCATCAGTAATTAATAAAAAGTTGCCTATTTCGGAATGTTATGAGATTTCTAATGAAGATAATAAGGTGGCAGTTTGTTTATGTTACAAGATCTCGCGTGGTGGAGAAGGAAAGAAAGTAAGTAAGTAAAAACTTAAATAAAGCATAATTTTAATAAAATGTAGCGCTAACATACACTAGCACGGTTAGGTATGCATGCATGTAGGTATATAAGTGCGTACGTGCGTGTTTTTATCGAAGCGTTCATCCATAACAGGTGCCGAATTCTGATTGGTATCTGTATTTGTAAAATTTTCTGTTCCGGATTTTTCAAGTGGTTTATCTTTACCTTTAGCCAATGTTAATCAACTAGTTTATGAGTACGGGCTTGGCATCGACCCTGGGACTTCCAGATTGTAGATACGGCTTTAAATAACTAATCAATCACCGTTTTAAAAGTTTTTATCGTATGATGTAATATGTGAGCGAAGTTAGTTTAATTATTGTATTCTGTTTTTTTGCTTGCAGCTACAACTTCCCTGAAAAACCATCTTAAAAGCAAGCATGCTGAGCAGTACGCTACTTTAACTGCTGCTCCCTCGGCGAGTGGAAGTAAAAATGACGGTACTCTTGCATCTGCCGATTCCAAGATACTGGTAGTACCAGGTACGTCACAAAAACAAAAACAGTCAACTATAAAGGAAACAATTGAAAGGAAAATGTTATGGGATATAAATTACCTTACATCAATAAAATATCATTATTTAATCGGTGAAATTATTGCCATAGACAACGCACCGTTTTCACTTGTTCAGCGAGCCGACTTACCTCTGCAAGACTCGAACCCTGAACATCCTATATTTTATTATTTTTGTAATGTTTTTAAAGTTTTTTTCAAATAATAATTTAAAATAATATTTTATAAACATTCTTTAATTTTTTTTACTTTAAAAAGATAAAAAAATATTTTTAAAATATTTGTATTTTATTTTCTATATTTATGATGTTTTGTGAATTTGCTCGATTTTTCAAATTTAATGTATTCTGAGGTTCTGGTCAAATTCATAGAAATCCAATATGTCGGCCAGGTGAATAATGTAACTTTAGCTCTGCTTTTTACTATATATTATTTTTACGAATATTAGCAATTTTTCTTAAGTTTTTTAAGAATACCCCATATTAATGCTATTGTCTCAGAAATGCAATATACCATTAGGAATCAATCTAATTAATTTTTTTCCCATTATTTTATAACAAATTTAAATTTTTTTGCTAGGATTTTTTATTTTAAGGTTGTCCCAAGATCACCGTGGGTCAGTGTCAAGACCATGGAAATTCAAATGTCGGTCGGGGTAAATTATATAAACAAACATGCCGCTGTCCACCCCGAACCTCTGGGTTTGACTCAGAGTATTTAGTTTAACTTGCTGATTCGCAGATGTTTTCAGAGTCCACCTTGCTAATTTGTGGACTTGTGCAAAAAATAAAAAACTAAGTAAAATTAATTTTATATGAATATTTTCCCACGTTTTGTAAATTGTGTAGAGAAAACGTGATTTTAGGTTCAAACCATTGATTTATGAAGTGATTTTGGGGTTAAACTTGGCTATTTTGACGGTCGTGATGTCACAAGATGTCAGCCGAGCGCAGCCTTAGCTTTCGGCTACTGTGACAATACATCACTCCTCAATTATCCTCATGGCCCGTGTGGCTAAGACCGGCATAATCTACTAGAATAGATGGAGCAGCCATACCGTGCTATAGTAAATAATTTCTTCCATTCTTAACTAACTGTAAAAGCCTACTGTAACTGCAAAAAACGAGTCAATGAGAAGAGTTTCTGGCACTCAAATGCACTAGCAGCTATCACTTGTAAAACATTTCTGTGCCAAGTTCTTTTACTCACAGAGATAATTGACGGCGTTGATGCTCTTTCACACCCCACACAGCACTGGAAATAATGTTCTCTACATTTCAACAGACAAAATAACGCATATGTTCCGGATTATACGGAAAATGGTAAAAGAAAAGGACATTTCTAGACAGAATGATAACCCAACATGTAAACGCAAAAGAAAATAACTCACGTGGACTTTAAATACAGGGAATACTACAGAAATAACGATGCCGGGAGATTTCCTTTATATTTCTGAAGATAGTTTGCTGGCCCAACACAAGGTACCCTTACAATCGTACTGTGTGTGAGCTGAGAAACATAATTCTGGCAAGCAATCCCTTTATTAAAGCGGTTCAAACAAATAAGCCACTATAGCGTGCCGGCGGAGGGGAAAAATAACAAAAGTGAACGACAAGATAGCTTGTGTTGAGCCAGGAAGCCAGATAGAAATACACGGGGAAATGTCCCACGGCATCGTTGCTCCTGTGTGGTGGTTTGTACTGGAGAGGTGTTTGACGACACTGACTTGAGCAGCTGCTCCTGCAGGGCGGCGCTTAGCAGCTTGATGTTGTAGGAGGCGGAGTCTGTGGGAGCCCCGCCGAAGCCGAATATCTCCTGGTACTTGACGTCCCTCATCACCGTCACGCTGTCCGCAGCCGTCGATCTCTCTGCGCACAGGAACACGCCATTAGCACGTGCACAACACGTGCCTCTCCTCGTACGCTGTTCAAGGGCAACTAATCACTTTTGGAAGACTTAATTAGCACCTACTTTTACGCGTGTTATGTATTCTTACACCGTATGAACAATTAATATTGGCACGTGCGTGATCACTTTATTCATGCGTCGGTCAAGAGAAACTGCAAAATTATTATAAAAGTAAATATTTAATATTTTTGCTGATTCGTACTTTTATACCCATTAAAACAGAATGTAAAATAAACAATGCCAGAACTAAGAAATATTTACCCAGTATTTTTAATTCAACGACGACATGACATTTTTTTCTCTTCATCATTACCAACAAAGGATTAAAATCCGCCTACTGACTGGTATGCTCCTAGCACGGTTACCAACAATGAAGTTAAAATATTTCATTGTTGTATATTTGTATTAAACGTGTGAGTTTACATTTGTTGACATTCCCCCCCCCTTTTTTTTATGGACGCAAATGTAAGAACTGGAATATTAGCCATACGTTTACATTTTTAAGAATTTTAGAGTTTCATTTGATCGATGTGTCTTTACTATAAGCTGTTTGTGGTTAACTTAACTCTTTTCGAATCCGCCTTCCTAATAAATAAATGGCTGCAACTTGAGACATTTTAGAGTAATTTCTGACCACAGTAGTCAGGGTAAGGGCAGCAGCGAATTAGGAAATGTAATTAGATGTCTCAATGCCTTAGTACTACAGTAGTGTTAACATTAAGTGGATCTAAAATCATAATCAATTGACAGACGTGTCCTTAAATTTGTAACGTCAAACGTACGAAATTAAAGTGTGCATATTTAGATAGTTCACCACAGCAGTAATTTCTTGACGCTCTTTGTTGCTTGAGTGTGTGAATGCAGTGTACTTGTGAACAAGATATGAAAATAACACGAACATATTTGTTTTGCCATATGACGAAAATATTTGCAGTGGACTGAAAGAAGAAACTAAGAAGGGTTTTCATATGCGCTTTGGCAATAGCGGACAGTTAGTATCATGGGGCTGCAACGTTAATAATTTACACGTGGAGGGAGGATACAAAGCAAGCAGAAATTTAAATCGTAAACATGGCTTTTATATTACAAACAACAATACAAAACAATAGTTTAACCGTTTGGAAGTCAGAATAAATGTACTCCTTTACTTCTTAATCTGAACAACAATTTACAATTGTGTTTTTTTTTCACGTCAGTTCACACTTCTAAAAATTGCTTACTAACAATTTTTCAACTTATTTTTATATATATTTACATATAATTATATATATTATTTCTTTGTTAAAAAACATTTAAATCTTATATTTATCCCATTACTTCTTAAATATATATGTTATAGTTATTATCGGTGTCTAAACGAACAATGATTTAAAAAAATATATACTAAATGATAAGTTTTATCCACTTCAAATGTATATCTTAAATTAAACCTTAATATTTGAATAGTATGTAGAAAGTTTACCGTGGATAGTTTGTATCTTTTTGCTTCTAACATTTTAAATAAATGTCAGATTTAATTAAATTTTATATGTACATCATCTAAGACATCAGATGCAATGCAATTTTTCCTTTTACAATATTATGTATTCATAATAATAAATCTTAACATATTCAGAACATGCAGCCATAATCAGCTTGTTTACATACTAGTAGAAATGCAATGAAGAACACCTAGTAAACATCGTCCAATCAAAACGGGTTTTACAACACAGAGTGTAGAGGATACTCAGATTGTAACTGTAAGACAGCCACCCGCCTGCATCGGTCTGCGGTCTGCAGCCATTAGACCAAGTCTGACAACGGGACGATTGGAAGTGCGACCCATTGTGTATCATAGAGTGAGTTTGCAATGCGAGCACAAATTGAACAGTTATGTGAGTTTGAGTGTAGCCAGATAGTGGAACTTTCAGAGTGGCTGGACATCGCACAGAATTGCTACTCACGCGGAGCGTGATGAGCAGTCTTCCATTGGTGGTGGAGAGGATGGGCGACAGAGGGTTCGGGTTCCCACAGCCACCTAGCCCCACCAATGCCAACTCGTTGCACTCATGAGTGCCTGGACAGAAGGATCGTTTGGGACGCCCTGACTGACAGAACAACAATTACACATGCAACCAGAGCCATGTGCCAGCACGGACAATAAACAATATACTGTTGGAGGTAGGTTTTCATTCTCACGTTCCTCTGGAATGTTTATCCCTGACATCTACTCATCCTCGCGAACATCTCTGCTGTTGTCAGGTGAAAGGGTCTGGAGGGGCGGTTGGAGAGCAATGATGTTCAGTGATGAGAGTAATTTCTGCTTGTACAAAGTGATAGCCATGTTCGTGTTCGTAGATGTGCGGGTGAGCAGAGCAATTCATTGTGTATTCGCACTAACCATACGAGACCCACACCTGGGATCATCGTATGGGAGGCCATAGCTACTCATTCCGATCGCCTCTGGTATTCAATCAGGGGCGCATTACGAGTGCGTCGAATATTCGTGATGTTGTCAATCCTGTACTCCGACCTGCAGGGACCAATCTTCCAGCACTAATAGAGCATGTTTCCATGCCACTAAGGCAACCGGGTGAGCTCTACACATGTTACGCATGATAACCTGGCTCGCTATATCTCCAGACATCAGCCTCATCGAATATGTGTGTGACAAGATGGGATGGCGCCCAGCCCTGGCAATGAACATCGCCCAGCTACGTCAAGAAGAACAACGAGCTTGGGCTACAGTACCCGAGAAAGACTTTCAGAGTTCGTACGACAGATGACATAACAGAATTGCTACATGTGTTGCATTTCGGGGTGGTTGCTGTATGCTATATGTGGGGCATTTAATGTTCTGGATATTAATAGCTATGATTGTTTGATCAGTCTCAAATACCACCTCCTTTTTGTGTACCAACTTTGGGGCAGATATGTGTGTTCCTACGGGGTTTTCTTAAATGCATTTCCACTTGTGTATTTAAGCTTTGTGCATAGGTTGAATATAGTGGCCAGTAAGGTTACGACTGTACAAATCTCATTCACAAGAGTTCATCGTGTCTGGCCAGATACCGGAATTCATGTACTTCGGTAGTTTTGGCGATTGTCGGTTGAATATTTTTCTTGCCATAATCCAAATTCTAGGCCAATCTGTGTTTCAGAAAATTGTCTTCGGACACAGACGCCCATTATAACCGGATTGCTCTGAAACTCTATGCCCAGGCTAGTAGGACCTGACATTTCATAATCCAGTGATTTTGAAAAAGATCCTGTCTTTTTAATTTATTTTTATAAGCTTAGCCCAGTCATATATGCAGCTACTCCTGTAAGCTATATTACTTATATTTAAGGCTTGGTAGTATATTTCAGTTCCATATCAGTAGAGAACAGAAACTTTTATATTTCTGAAACTCAATAAGATAAAACTGGTTTTACTAAAGAACCTTTAGGATTACCAATACTCGATACGATCACTCCTTTGTTATTATCTTGCTAATGTAAACCAAATAACCTAATGGTATTCGGCTGAAAATTTTGTTTCTATCTGGCACAAATGGTTTCAATAATATTCAATGAAACCATATTAATCTACACCCATGAGCAGTTGAATTAGAGATACCGGACTAGGAGTATGTAGCACAGCCCCTTTCGTCCAGATGGTGGCGATGATGCGGCATGGCATGGACTCCACAAGGCCTCGGAAGCGGTCGTAAGCCATGCAGATCCGTAATTGCTGCATAGCCTCCCACGATGCAGAGATATCTGTCGATGAAGGATCCATTATGTGCACATTCCAATGACAGCATCCCAGATGTGTTCGATAGAATTTAGTTGGGATGACCTCTAAAGCTAGACAAACATCCTCATGTCTGTGGAGTGTCCATCAAACCACTCGGTCACAGTTCGAGAGCGGTAGGTTGGTGCATTGTCTTGCTATAAATACAGGTCTCCTGCAGGGTGCTGTAGACACATACTTGGGTGCACACGAATTGCCAGCAGGTCCCTGTATTGCTGGTTGGTAAGGTAGGTGGCACGTGTACCACGGGGCAAATTTAATCCCATGTAAAGAGTCTCCATACGAGGATACTACAATCACCAGCCTGAACTGTACCCTGCTGAACCGAGAAATCCGTCGCTTCATGTGCTTGGCGATGCACTCGTTCCTTGTCATTGGCGTGAACCATTGTGTACCTACATTCGACATACCGGTGACTGTTTCCATGCATTGAAGATCGAATGGCCGTGTTCTCACGCCCACTTTAATCGCTGAGCCTTGGATGTGCGATAAACTGAGTTAACCTAGTGTAACAGTACCCTAGTACCCCATAGCAAGAAGACAATTTTTGATGTTATGGCTGCTCACAAGTATTAGTGGCCAAGAATTGAATTGGCAAATGATCTACTACACTGTGGCTTGTCAACCTGCTGTTGCCAACCGAACTGGTCGATAGCGACTAGTTGTAATCGATATGTTATTCATCACAGCAGTTGTCCGTGGTGGCGGTGGTTAAACCGAAACCATCAACTCACAGTACACTCTTGACATGGTGGTCCTTGGAAATTCCAGTGCTGCACTATGTTGGAGATGGTGTGCCCTTATAAATCGGGCCCCAATGATCTGGCCATAATAAAATGCACTTATATCTTGTTTCTTTTCCCCATTCTGTGCTTGACTGTTAATCAGAATTAGTACATGGTCTAGTGAAATGCCTGTCATGCATGGCTAAAAACTCTTCCTTTTCATGGTGCGACCACAGTGTCAATTTCAGCAACATGGCAAGTGTATCTAATTAAAGTACTAACGGGTGTAAACTTTACGTGTATTTCGAAATACAGTAAAAGAAGATAGTGAATTTATATTACTCAAAAGTAGTTAAATTATTGAAAACAGGATATTATTAAATCAAAATTTATTAGACAGTTATATATTTTGCAGAGATCGGGGATATGAGACACAGTGTTGTGGCATGTGCTGCTGGTTCAGTGACCTCGGGCTGTGCCCATGTTGAATGTGTGTATGAACTCGGTCTTGTTCTCGTGGTAACCTTGGAATGACATTGAAACTAATACTAAAGAAATGCAGCAAAAAATAAAAAGATTCCTTCTAAAGCAATAAATAATTTATAATACTCCGAATATAATTTGAATTAATTAAAAATGTGCAGATTAAAAAAAACTGGAAAATTATAAAACTAACAATAAAATATTATATAATTAACAATTACAAAATAGAACAAGAATTTTTTTAATAATGAAATTAAAAATTTCTGACAAATTTGTTTTATAAGAACTTACAACTTAGATCTTTGAC
Source organism: Clitarchus hookeri (assembly GCA_002778355.1). Taxonomy (NCBI): domain Eukaryota; kingdom Metazoa; phylum Arthropoda; class Insecta; order Phasmatodea; family Phasmatidae; genus Clitarchus; species Clitarchus hookeri. The sequence goes on from NQII01004659.1 coordinate 181,465, forward strand.
GTTCAATGTTTACAGAAAGAGCTGTATTTCCTGGTACTATGGCCAGCAGACTTATAACTCTTCACAAATGAATAACTGAATTCATGTCACACTTGCAACTGGCTTTTCCACCAAAATACCACCCTCTCTCAGTAGAATATAGGTCTTTTTCATCTTATGGTTTACTTACTATGTCAGTGTTGTTCACCTCTTCCTCAACTTTTCTCTCAGTGCATTGCAAACGCATCCAATTGTTCAGACGATCGTCAAAATGCTCGTCGACATGAGAGAACCATCTGTATGAAGAGTCCGCCACAAGCACCGCAAACACAGCAAGCACCACACACATGGAATGTAGCACTGCATGCAACACATTTAGCACCGCAAGCTCCACAATATGTATGTTTCCAGTTGCTAAACTGGCAGGCCAACTGGACGAGTTTCGAAAAAATTATGCACCACCAGTATTTGCGAAGACTGATACCACCGACGATGCCTCAACTCTCAAGAGACGTGGAATATATGAGGGTAGTTTGTTTGGGTGGTGGTCAGTCTTATCTTCCGTGCTCTTCTCAGACATTAATATTTAGATCAATTCCAAACCTTCGCAATGCACTGCAATACACACCAAACCTCAGCAATCCACCTCACCAAACCTCAATAATCCTTCACACTAATCCTCACCAATCCTCAGCAATCCAACTCACCAATCCTCAGCAATCGTTCGGTTAGTCCTAATCCCTCGATCAACCTCTCAACCAATCCTTTGGTTTGTTGTCTGTCCCTTAATTTAATGGTATTTCTGTTTCCTTAGTGGAGCATGTTTCGGGACGTTTCAACCAGACTTTGCAATGTAAAGGGTTTTGGCTCACTGTCTATGTGTTTGAGATCCAATCTCATGAAGTGGCTCCTCCTTCTCCTCATCCTCCTTCTCCTCCTCCTCATCATCATCCTCATACTCCTACTCTTCCTCATCCTCATAATCTGTATGATATAAAACAACCAGAAGAAAATATCTTACAGAATGGTAAAGGACAATACACATTGCATGCCTCTAACCATGGTTAAAATTCACGGTCCTTTTGGACGAGATTATTTCAGAAAATAATTATAGCCCTACCGCTCAAAGTGTCTCTCTTTGGGTAAGTCAGCGATTCATGTTCCAGGAACAACTGTATAAAACGGCCCTGGGTACACAAGTTGCTTTTTGAGGTTTATTTCTGCCATTTGAATTTACGGTTTCATTTTGAGGTTACATTTTGAGGTTTCGTTTTCAAGATATGCTTGACTACTGGTCAGTTGGCCTGGTCAATTGGCATGGCCCTTTAGTGTGATAAGCTCTGGGTGAAATGCTTTGCGAAGATTTGGCGAAGTTTTTGTGCGAAGAAGTTAGCTACGAGATTTTTATTAGGGGACTTCTTTTAAGATTTTCAGACATAGTCCGCTTATATATATAGGGTGTGTGGTCTGTTAGTCTTGTTGGTTGGTATATACAGTTTTGTAGGAACTTACATAGGCAGGATTCAGTCTTGGGCTCAGTCAGTCTCATTTGAAACCAGTCTTGGATGGAGCTAGTCCTGGGTGGAGTAACATATTAACTGGTACCATTCTTGTGGGGTGCCGGTCTTGGGTGGTTTCAGACTTGGATAGTTTCAGTCTTAGGAAAAATATCGCAAGAACACTGACTACATAAGTCCATAAGTCATTCTCATATCCTAAAAAATCCCATAAGTAATATTTTTTAAAAAACAACTATTAAAGAGACAAGTCTCCATAAAGCATAACTGTCTCCTTCTAGGCAACAATAGAGACAGAATTTGAGTATGTCAGAAATTGAATGGCTTTCACTAAACGTAAATGCAGTAGATTCATTTTTTCGCTCTCCTGAAAAATATACTTTTCATGAATTAAAGGGGTTTCTGAAATAAAAAAAATAAAAAAACGATTAAATTGTATGTGTAAATGTTACCAGGTCAAGAAAAATGAACTTCTGGAGCAGTTAACATGTATGATGTACAGTAGCGTAACTGTAGTGGAAAAGTTGAAGCAGTTGCTAAAAGCACCGAGATCGAGAGGGACGAAAAATTTCCCGGATTAAAAAGTGAGAAATTTTGAAATACACTACAAAGTATCAAAAATTAAAAGAACATTCGCAAAAAAAAAAAAACATTCACTGAGGAGTAAAAAAAACTTTTACACTTGCCTAATATCGTGCAGGTCCCCCCGAACACGCAGAAGTGCCGCAATACGACGTGGCATGGACTCGACTAATGTCTGAAGGTATGCTGGAGGCAATTCACGCCATGAATCCTGCAGGGCAGTCCACTAATCCAATCTGCGCCAATTTGGAAAGGTTTGCACGTCTCTCACGTTTAATGATTCTCGTCAGTCGTCGTTTGTCCCATTCTTTCACGATCTTTTTCCGGCCGCAGCGATGTCGAAGATGTGATGTTTTACCGGATTCCCAATATTCATGGTACACTCGTGAAATGGTCGTACGCGAACATCCAAATGTTATCGGTACCGTGAAGATGCTATGTCCCATCTCTCGTGGCCCGACTATAAAACAACGTTCAAACTCACTTAAATCTTGATAACCTGCCATTGTAGCAGCAGTAACCGAACTGGCTGCCGACCGCGTCGCGTTTATCTGATTGGTTCCATACCCCTGTTATTTGCATAAACACGCCTATACCAGTTTTTTTGGCTCTTCAGTGTAATTAAATATAACATAGTTTGGTAATTTTACTGTCCCGTTCAGTTAGTTAGTTTGTAAACGAGGACAGAGTAGGTCAGCCATCTCGCTGGCATAATCTGCATTGTACTTTCGCCAGGAGTCGTCTTGAAAACTGTAATCGGTATTATTTAAAAATTTAATAACTTTTTGAAAATAAGTGGACAAGGATTCGATGGGACAGAAAATAAGGCCGGGATCTACACGGGCCTCTAGGCTATGCTCGCACTTTAAACCTTGTAACTGATTCATCTGTTTCAAAGATTACTGAAACCAAAAAACTTTTTCGACTACGTTCACTATTTTGACAAATATTTTAGTTCTGTTCTCGATGTGCATTCCGAAAAAAATCAACGTTCCAACTAGGTGGTCGAATAGAAATCCAGCAATCGATGTGGTTCGGCTATTGATCTCATTCTGATGTTCTTAAGAGATAGATGCACTTTAAATAGTAAATGATAAAAAATACCTCTACATAAGAGCATTAATAAATTATTTGGAGCAATTCCGTATAATAATTTTAATTGTATTGGAAAATTAGATCTACAATTTATTGGCTCTACATTATTTAAAAAATCTACATTGTGTTCAAGAGTAGCTTCAACATGGATTCAAGTCGTTGTCTTCCCCTGGTGAACAGATAACAAAACTGAGAGGAGATCAGCCAACACTAAAAGAAAACTCAATGGTCAAGCTTTGTGAGAAACGGGTAGGGTCACCTTATTTTCCTGAGAAGAAATTAAAACGAAAGAGAAATGTGTTTGATTAACTTCTAGATGACACCATTTTTCGTAATGAAAAACGATTTTTGATTGAAGTGTTTAACCACAGTCCGGACATAAATGAAATGTGTACACATTTCCAATTTTTTAAACATTCGTTTGTAGTTTCTTTAAATTACGAAGAAATCATGGCATCAAGCCAACATTTGATTGAAATCTACGCATTTGACGTTTCTCCTGGTTTAGATACACAGCACACAATATTAAAGATGTGTTTTGTAAGATATATTACATTATTGAATATTACAGAGGTCGATGAAACTCTACTTATCCGCGCGCAAGTTGCTAAGTGCGTGCCTGATTTTATTTATGGCGCCAGTGACAATTGCCTCAGCTGAAAGATAATTTTCCAAGACGAAAATAAACAAAAACTACCTTATCCGTATATCGCAGAATCATCTGAACTGTGGTTAATAGCCGATCAAATCTCTCAACTCAACTCAACTCAACCATCTAAACACTAACAATCGTCTCTATTAAAAGTGCCAGAGCGTGGAAAATTTATTTGGGTCATGCGATCGCACAAATTGCAAGTGAAAAGTCATGGAAGAGACTAATTTAACAGTTTAAATATCTCCTTGATTTGATGCTTTATTTAAATAACCTTATATTATATAAAATATTATATCAATAGTATGATAATGTTTCTTCATATCTATATTTTAATTTTTTATATTAACACTTCTTATCTATTGTCAATAAAGGTCTTTAGATTTATGTAAACTGCGGCTACCAACTTCTAGTAACCTTTCCTACAGTTACTTACGAATTATGTTTAATNAATTCCGTATAATAATTTTAATTGTATTGGAAAATTAGATCTACAATTTATTGGCTCTACATTATTTAAAAAATCAACATTGTGTTCAAGAGTAGCTACAACATAGATTCAAGTCGTTGTCTTCCCCTGGTGAACAGATAACAAAACTGAGAGGAGATCAGCCAACACTAAAAGAAAACTCAATGGTCAAGCTTTGTGAGAAACGGGAAGGGTCACCTTATTTTCCCGAGAAGAAATTAAAACGAAAGAGAAATGTGTTTGTTTAAGTTCTAGATAACAACATTTTCCGCAATGAAAAACGACTTTTGATTGAAGTGTTTAACCAGAGTCCGGACATAAATGAAATGTGTACACATTTCCAATTTATTAAACATTCGTTTGTAGTTTCTTTAAATTACGAAGAAATCATGGCATCAAGCCAACATTTGATTGAAATCTATGCATCTGACATTTCTTCTGGTCTAATTACACAATACACAAGATTAAAGATGTGTTTTGTAAGATATATTACATTATTGAATATTACAGAGGTCGATGAATGTTTACTTATTCGCGCGCAAGTTGCTAAGTGCGTGCCTGATTTTATTTATGGCGCCAGTGACAATTGCCTCAGCTGAAAGATAATTTTCCAAGACGAAAATAAACAAAAACTACCTTATCCGTATATCGCAGAATCATCTGAACTGTGGTTAATAGCCGATCAAATCTCTCAACTCAACTCAACTCAACCATCTAAACACTAACAATCGTCTCTATTAAAAGTGCCAGAGCGTGGAAAATTTATTTGGGTCATGCGATCGCACAAATTGCAAGTGAAAAGTCATGGAAGAGACTAATTTAACAGTTTAAATATCTCCTTGATTTGATGCTTTATTTAAATAACCTTATATTATATAAAATATTATATCAATAGTATGATAATGTTTCTTCATAACTATATTTTAATTTTTTATATTAACACTTCTTATCTATTGTCAATAAAAGTCTTTAGATTTATGTAAACTGCGGCTACCAACTTCTAGTAACCTTTCCTACAGTTACTTACGAATTATGTTTAATNGTCTTTAGATTTATGTAAACTGCGGCTACCAACTTCTAGTAACCTTTCCTACAGTTACTTACGAATTATGTTTAATTATTATAATAATTTTAATGTTACTTACAAGCCATAATTATTTCTTGGTATTCTCGAAAACTATTTTAAATTACAGTAAAAATAACTTTAAGTCATTAAAAAATACATTTACAAAATAAGATATTACAGTTTGTTTGATTAAAAGATAGTCAATTTACTAAGAACCATCAACACTTTACTTGCAAACATTATTCGCAACAATTAGATTTGTTTTCTGTAGACGAACTGCTCCCGGTTTCTTAAAACCTAATTACGCCACTGATGTTGTAAGAGGCATACATAAAATGCTAATGTTTGTTAAAAAACTATTTTTTGCTCTAAAATTCTCTATTTACTGTTTTGTGTGTTATTTTTCTTCTATGATATAACTTTTAATGCAAAGCATTTTGTTATTTTGTAATTTATATTATAGAAATGGCCCTTATAAATTAAGAAATGTTAAGATGATCTTTAAATTTGCAGTGTCAAAGGCGAGTTGTGGTATGCTTTAAGGAATAAAATTATCTATTTAGAATTTAAATAACAAAAATGTTTACTTTAAAAGGAAAGGTTTCATCAGCTTGGGAGGCAGTGGGTGAAATTTTAATATAGAATATGTGCTGGCATTATAAGACGAATTGAACCANGTTTCATCAGCTTGGGAGGCAGTGGGTGAAATTTTAATATAGAATATGTGCTGGCATTATAAGACGAATTGAACCATAAAAATAAACTTGGGCATCTTAAAACTCGTCTTTACCACGCCCAGAACGNCTGGCATTATAAGACGAATTGAACCATAAAAATAAACTTGGGCATCTTAAAACTCGTCTTTACCACGCCCAGAACGCTCTTACTTGTAGATAATAACCCCAAAAACAAGTGTATGGTTACAATGGCTTAAGAGATAACATGTGGAAACTCACCCCCATTTCTGGCGAATGATATGGTCATGGCGTCCAGCCTCTTCCCAGCCTTCGATGTCACATAATGGCGGATAGTTTTGCCTTTCAGCTCGGCGGTCGTAGTTGGTTCAACAGTGTCGCAGTAGGTGGCATTGCAGACGCAGATGATTCTCTGCTCATTTTTGACATCTCTGGCAACGCATGGCTTGGCAGCAGATACTGGAAATCGACAACATTCATAAAAATACACAAAAGGTACAGTTTTATAATTGCATTGTATTCATACCTTTTTAACAAGAAGTGGATATATTACATACAAATTACTACTTTAGCAGCCTAATACGTCCAGTTATAGAACATCTATAGATAAGTGTTGAACTGAATTCACGTCACCCAATAATAGTCACTGAGTCTAAATATACGATAACTCGAGCGGAATTTACAATATAAGCTATCATCAAAAAATTGGTCAGCTTATAGTTAAACCTTAATACCACGATAAGACAAAAATTACTGGATTCGAAAGTATACCCTGNAAAAAATTGGTCAGCTTATAGTTAAACCTTAATACCACGATAAGACAAAAATTACTGGATTCGAAAGTATACCCTGCTTGCCGTTAGACCTCGACAAACTCAATCAGACCCTTTACAAGTACTGCAGAATGCTGATATAGTAGATAATACAACTTAGTGAATCCAATCAACGTCACGCTCTTCTAACTAGGTAGGTCACTGAACTGATTTCTGAGAGACTTGATGTATACCTACAATTTATTGCAGCATAAACAGCTTTAGAATAAGCATTAAGTTTTGTTAACAAACGCCACCATACAATTTTTTGTGGCCTTTTATATATATGTGCAGAGATTTGATAACTTAGTGGACGAAAAATCTAGCAGAAGGAGCAGTTATCTCAAAGGCTGTTTTGTGTTAGCATCCACACATGGTATTAACGACATAACAGATATTCAGGGTCCTGGGAAGTGTCCTATCTTTCTGAGCAGTTTCGACACCAACTGAGTTGACATTTAACGTTTCTCTGATATATTCAACAATTATAGCGTATTTTCTTTGCTCTAGTAAATGAACGGCAGTCGCGTAGCACTATAGCTGAAAGGTGGCCGTCTCTGCTTATGGCGGAGGTACGATAAACACGCACTGCACATCTCTATAATATTAAACATTTCTGGGATCATGTTTTGTTTGATAAAGTATTTCTGAAAACATTCTTTCAGCTATTTAATTTATACCGATAGATTTTCGTCATGCGGTATTTGCTTATCTGAGTTTGATGCCGACTTATTGAATTGGGAATGGTTATATCAACTGGTTTTCTTCATCCATCCCAGGAAACGATGGCGTTGTACTATAAAACGTTTTTTTCTAATTTTCTTCTAAATGTTTTTTTACATTAAAATACTAGGTACGCTCACCATCTAATAGCATCTGTCGTCTCAAATACGAGATTGTTAGACAACTCGCCTAGCACACGCATGCTTGCCCATCCAGGCAAGCACTAAATATGACGTTTGGCAATGTATCTTGCTTTGTTTCGTTACCAGCTCTATTACTAATTCTCGTGCACTTATTATAATTTTTAATCTGGGTATGTGTTGCGCACTAGTATCTGTCACCCGACAACAGTTTCAGAAGATACTTCAGTCAAATTAGGGAAAATAGTGTTATAGGTAAGTTATATGCTGAAAATATCAATACAAATGGAATTATATTATCATTAAAATCCATATTTGCATCCACATCATGCTTTATAATAACCCTCGCTTGAAGAACACCTTTAAGAATAAAGACATTTTCAGTATATAGTTTGTTAATACTGGAAGACTCTTAACTATATGAATATTTAATCTTATATGCAGAAAATACTTCCAAGTACTAGACAACATACAAAAATATTGAAGAATAACATACACATGCTTTCAGTTACAATAGGACACCCAACAAACCACGTCAACTGTAAAATATTGACGCATTCTGCGTCCCTATATTTTATTCGTCAGAACACACGCTCTGGCGATGCTCGCAGGCGGACGACCACAATAAGGATTAGGGTTTTTGCGGACGTGAAGAGGAGAATGGCGCCAGGACGATCCCAGCGGATCGACCATGTGCGGAGGTAGGCGGATGCAGCTGCTTCCCGCAGCTGCCAAGGGATGCTGAGCCCACACCAGCGGCTGAGTCTGTCCTGGGCTAGTTTCCGCCATAAACATTGAGAGCTTTTAGCGGGCGTGCTGGGGAGAATAACGACACAATATCCGGAGGCATAAGTGCGCCGAACCAAATAGGCCACCCAAGAGTTCCCGCATGTGCAGAATGGAACAATAAACTTCCAGGCCAGAATCAA
>NQII01004660.1:17542-38605 GCA_002778355.1 Clitarchus hookeri
GGGGGGGGGGGTATATATTTTGATTTTGGAAGCAGTTTCCTTATTTAAGAGTTACGTGGACCGAGAAAAGTTATGGCTAGTATCTCCTGCTTGACAGATGCCGCGGTGATTAGGAGAGTTACGGAATCAAGTCAAATGAAATCGAAGATAATTAGAACAAGCGATGTACACCTTGGCTATCGCTGGCACGAAAAGGCAAGCAGAGCTTCGGAAATCATTTCTCCACTGGGAATCTATTGTAAACTCTTGTTCAGGGTATGGTTACAAGTAAGGAGCCGTTGGTCCAAACCTCCTAAAAGAGCTCACAGAACTCCAGTTGCGCAGTTGTCATTAAAAAAACTTTTCAATATTTTTGATCGGTATTTGCTTATGAATAGCATTTAAGAAATCTTTTAACGTCCGATTGCTGGTTTTCGTTCGTGTTCTATTTACGTCTGTATTTTTTTTTTTAAGTTTGAGTTTAAAATGACTTTTTAACACGAATGGTTAACGATAATTTTTATGTGTTGTAATTTTATTCATTTTATGGGTATCGTAGAACTGGATCGCAATTTTTTTTTAATTCTCAAAGAAAAAAAGTTGGTTTCGCCACGACTAGTTACTAAGGTAATCCCAGGATATCTGGGACGGAATCCCATGAATCTGGCGAATTACAAACGTTTGCACGGTATAGCTGAGCCAGGAACTGCAATAAAATATCACTCATTGATGTAATTTCGAAGTAATTGTCCTCTTGCTTCAAATAAATTATATGGAAACTAAACTAATTCTATTATCTTATCCCACGTGTTTATTGCCACTTATTTTAACGAACAACGTACTTCCCAAAAGCAAACCAAAAACTTCTTTGTTCCCATTTTTTTTTTTTACAATTTTCCATATAATCTGCTACACTACCCGTGAGGAGCGAAGCCCAATCTTTCTCGGCTTAGAACTGGCTCCCTACTGTGGGTATAATAACGGCCTGGACGTTTAAAAGATGAACTGAGATGTATCTTAATGCTATTAAAGGCAACTCCAACATGTGCGGGAGTAAATACGCATTTACAGTGTGAAACTTCTAGTGTAATAAATTCGCGTAAAAAAAAAAAATCAAACTTTTGAAAAATCACCGCAATTATTACGCGCTTAGTTGTTTCCTAATTATGTCCTGAATCACGAGCGTATTATACGTCCTTTAATATAAAAGTAACTTATTTTTGGTTAAATGGAACTTTAAATTGTATTTGAAATATAAATTATAATATTTCGTTTATAATTCTTATAAATAAAAACAGTGAGAAAATAGGTGTGTTGTTAATGCTTAGTAAGAAATTGTTCTCATGCAAAATATTATGAAACTGAGTGCGTGCGAATGCGGTGCGTTATTCACTTGTCGGAATTTTCTAGACTTGGTTAAGCTTTTTCTTCACGAGGAGGAAGAAAATCCCTGTGTTAGAATAATTGTGAATTTACTATGCACGTTTTCACCGCGAAACCATTTAACGTGCGTGCGATGTACCTAACGATCTAAGAAAAGAACGCACGCTTCAAACGAGGATTTTTTTTTTGGGTTTGCAAGAATGACGTCATGTAAATTAGAGACGCCATTTCAGAGCACTTAGTTAAAAACGTCTGGTTTCAGAGCGCTGTATCTCATAATACGCGCGTCAGATACAAACAAATAACAGCAATAAAATCAAAGTGGCCACTACTCAAAACCCTATAAGTAGGGCCAGTGACTTTTCGCGTAAAAATCGGAGCACACAGTAGACTTCAATACTATATACACACCTCAGCTATTGTTATACCTCCATTGGCTGCTGGTGCCGTGTCCGTCTTTGACCAAGCCACTCGGGACTAAGAAACTCCGACACTGAGCCTTTGTGATTCGTGCGCAAACGATTAACATGGGCTAGAACATTTTTTTAGCCAATCAAAGAAGCTTGACGACCCTGCAGTGGTTTGGATTGTATCTTGTCTGGAAATCTTTTCGCGAAATATCACTGCCCCTACCTATAGGTACACGTAGGACGAAGAGAATACTGCACGATAGTTCAGAGCCTTGCGCTTAGTGGCGATGACGTGCTTGATGCGCGTGGCAGATTCGCCCGTATTGTTCTCGCGCTTCTCAGCTACAGTAAATAGAACCATGTAGGTGGGTCACTTAAGCACAAAAGGCCTACGCATACAATTTTTTTTTTCGCAACACCAGGAATAATAAAATAAAGAGGGTTTCAAAAGGTTCAAGCATTGGCGAAACACGTTTTCTAGAACCAGACGAGACGTGTAATGATTGGACTTGGTTGACGTAACATATTTCGTCGACGGGAAAGATTTCGAATCACTAATCAAGTAATTAGTGACCGGGAAGAACTTGTTTTGGATGGCTAATGAACTTAACCGACACATGTCCGTCGTTGTTTATAACCGGAATTTGAAAGCGAAAGGATAATTTCCTAAGTAGCTGTGGCATGGACAACAAAACGAGTGTCTGTCTGGAAATACGGCGTCAGTCGTTACTCCGAGCGCGTTGCAAAATAAATCATCGCATTGTCATTTCGTTTCGAAAAGTAAACGGGAATGAATCGTGCGCATGCTTTAGTTTCAGATTAACCGGCTCGTTCCTCGTGTCCATGCTTGAGGGCATGTTGCACTCAAAGGATGTTTATGGCTGGCACCGTACACTGCAAAGAATCTGTGGCCGGGGTTCGAACGTCTTCTTTGTGAGGAATCTGATTTTGTTAAAGTTGCTGCACCTCTCGTTTGTGAATAGTTGATTCCGACATCAACGACACGCACTGAGTCATAGACTGACTGCGAGAAGCGGATAAATCGCTCATAAATATTTTGAACTATTCCGACTCTTGAGCTCGCAAATGTATTCTGGTCTGAACGGGTTGATGATGGATTCTTGTCATTCGCTCGTGTGTACCCAGACTTAAGGCCATTTCACACGACCAAATATTTATTGAATTAAATTACTTGAGTTCAATTTATTGAAACAAAAAATAATTTAATTTATTTTTCAATGAAGTGCAGTCAATAAGCTTTCAAGTCTTCACATAACAATTTATCACCAACTTTGTATTTTTTAAAAATGTTTTTGTACATTTTATTTTTTAGAAATACGAATACTTATTTTGTAACAACTTTAATGTGTGCACACAACTCTATTATTATGAGATTACTTTCATTATTACTGTCCGAAAAGCTGAGATAGCGATTTAAATTTTGGATTCAAGAAAATATAGAACATGTTCTAAACGAAAATCTTGAAGGAGAATGAGACATTCAAGAAATTGAAAGAGAAAATGGCTGCGATTATGAGGTTTCTATGACGTCATATAGCTATCTATGAACTGAATTCAATAAAAATTGAAGGTGATTTAAAGAAAAATTTGATCGCGTGAATGGGCCTTTAGTATCGCGTGATCCGGTCCTCGTTTTCTTGTATGCGTATTGCTGCACGTGTAGCTTAAATGCCCCTTGCATTCAGAGGTCTCCCCCCCCCCNATTTCGGGCACAGAGTAAATAAGGATACAGAGGTGCTATAGCCACTTGTTCACGCGAACTCCACTCGCATACACGCCATCAGATATGGCGTCACTGGCCAGCAAAATTCTGGATCTCTGTTCGATAATCAGCCCGTGGTCGCAGCCCAACCAATAGGGAACCTTTCGCGGTATGCAGTAGCCAATCAAGACACAAGGCCCATTCCTACAGTGTCCTCATCACCATCAAGCTCAACTACATTCTTGATTTTGTACACAGCCTCCCTTTTCTAGTGTAAATACCATTTCCTTTTCTCATTAATAGAGACCTGCAAAATTAGCGTTATTTTCTGGCTGCACAATGAGCTTCACCGTCCTGTATATATTCGAGTTAGGTCATTTGTTTATTGGCTTCCGCAGAAGTCAGGTGCAATTTTCCCTTTCGACTTGGTTGAACGCGATTGGGCTATACAAACGCTAATTGTTTTTAATTGGTTCAACTACATGCGGTACGTATTATGATCAGTAATAAAAACAATAGTAATGTATAATGTTTCGAAGTCTATTCTGTTCACAAATAATAACGCGAATTTTGCAGGTCTCTACTCATTAAGTGTCACATTGTACCTCTATATTCTCCTTGTAAATGAACTGTTGTGTTGCATCTGGCAAATATTAACGTTTTCACGCATCACCCAATGGGCGCCACATCAAAATGAGGTCACCCTGCAATGATGGTTGACTCTTTGGTGCATAATTATCTTACTCTAAATGTAACATAATATTGTAACTGATTTGGTGTAAATGTCAAGTAATCTTTTCGCGAAAAGATTTCAAGACCAGTTGTACTCCAAAACTTTTTAGTTCATATGCACTTTCGTGGTTGGATTATTTTTAATGTTAGGCGCCTCAAGTGTCTGCCCGCGAATCATGGACGTTCAGTATCGGAGTACTTTATTCTGATTGGTCCAGCCAAATAAGAACATGTCTTTGTGGTTGTGGACGTAGGATGTTGAAATATAGCATGAGCATAATTTTTTTCGCGAAAAATACACGACCCTTTTAATAGTTAATATTTATTTGTACATATTGTAAATATTGTATACAGAACTTTAATAATATTAAGATGCCCACCTAAACTTAGTTGATCAACAGTATTTTCTTGTTTTTTTTCCTGTTAATTTGTTTTCTTTATTGTAACTATAATTCATTAGCTGATAGATTATTGTATTACTAGTGTAGGCTCGAAAGAGCAATTTTTGTTGAAGCGAGCTGTATGTTTCCTCGCAGATATGTACACATGTACAATTTTTTTTGGCATGATCAGATTTAAATAAATCAGGCCAAAAAAATCCTACAGCGTAACGCAGCCAATCAGAGAATTACAACGCCCACATCAAAGGAAACCGCCTCGCCGTTTCGTATCTGCGTAGTTCACTTCACTACTAATGCGGCACGAAATTTTCCTGGCCTTAGGGACCAAGACCTTTCAAGCCAGTAAAAATTACAAAACTAGAAACGTTACAAATACACAGAATGTTTCTGAACTTCGTGCAGGAAATAAAGTCACAGCATTGGTGGGTCCAAACAACCAGAAAACCATAGTAACGTAATGTCCGGAAAAGCAATCTTGTATTACTAAGGCCACGTTGAAGTTAGATGCAACAATGCCGGGAGTTGGAAATAACACAAACAAATGAGTGTACTTATTACATTTTCTAAACAAAGGCATGGTTATTCAGTACAGAAAGAAAAATAGTGTAGTACATTCAGCACAATACACTACGATAAAGTTAGTACCCAAGGTTCACATGAATCTAACTTACTAATACAAGATTGCTTTTCCGGACATTTTATTTCTAGGATTTTCTGATTATTTAAGCCCACAGATGCCGTGGCTTCATTTCCTGCACGAAGTTCGCACTCTGTATATCAAATCTCAAAGCTCAACGTCAAAAAGGACGGCACAAAACACGGAGGTGACGCACCTACGGCACTATGCTCAGAGATCAGAACCGCGCGGGACGGCGGGTACTACACTACTCCTCTGTGCAGTTATCTGTTCTGTGCGTGTCGAGGAAGCGAGCGGCGAAGCAGGTGCCTGCCGGGTAGAGATGGGAGGAGCGACACAAACTAGTACCTGCGACATGTCACGACCAGCGACGCAGAAGTAACAGGGCCAAGTCGCAGCGACATTGTTCTGTAGCTTTTAATTACGTAACGCTAAAGGTGGGTCACAGAGTATCAACATGCTACTTTGTATCTGTAAATGAGTACACTGCCGAAGTATCAGATACATTTAGTATCAGTTTAACATTCTGCCAGTACGTTTCGCCTGCTGTTCCGTGTAATTCTGATACAATACAATTTTAATTGTATTTAAAATGTGCGGTTAAGATTAAACACGATTTCTTGATTTATATTTGGGGACTGCATAGTTAAGTGATTTAGTTTATAAAAAAAGGTAATAATTTATAACTAAATTTTAGTTTACACGATTCACATATAGCAAGTTCATTATCCTCTCTGAAACATTTTCGCACAAATGAAGTATTTTATTATTATCTTGTTCTAATCTATACTTAAGTTAACTGTGAAATATAACACACAGTAGACCAACTCAAAACGCGTGCTTGATAACGCGCGTTCTCGGCGACGCGCGTATCTGGTGCACGCCTACCTGCTACTGTGTACCTGTTTCATGCGCGCTATTCGATAGACTGGCGAAGCAGCGACGCACTCGGGAATTCCTGTATCTGATACAGAAAGTATCAGATACTTCGTATTAGATACCAGTTTGTAACGGTTAGCAGTTTGGAGCAGCTACAGAAAATAGCTGTTACAACCCATCCTTACGCAATGCGCTATTTTTGCACGCCGCTTTACAATGACTTAAATATGAACGACACGTCATAACTTTCAGGTTTATTAGCCAAATAAATTAACAGTCAACTTGACTTCTTTTCACATTACGCTAGTAATTTAAAAATTAATTTCAAAACTTGGAAAAATTCAAAATTTTGGCAGAAAGTAAAATTTGTTTATTATAATATATAATCATGTACTTTTAAAAATATTGGAGAATTCAATTGTTAATTTTGTGCATAGTTGTACAATTTTCTCATGTCCACGTCGCTTCATATAATCAGCCAGCGACACAATAAAAAAATGTGGGTGTGTATTGCAATGGCAGGCCATAGTATGGTAATTGTTGCTTATATTACGTGATTCCAGTATATCGTACTTCATTTAGTTTCGTGGTTTGGGAAGACAAGAGTGATGGGAAATATTTGTTTGGAATCCGCATCGTATTTCTTGCCAACAGAGCGACAGGCACTGCTCGTGTCGCCGGTCGCTGCCGAGGGCCGCCCGGCAAGCAGCGACATGCTGGTGACAGACGGCGACTTGGAGCGAGAGCGAGCGACGCAGGGTTCGGCCCTTGTCACGAGTTGTGGTCAGGCCCTTAGCTGAGCGGCCTGCCTGATCACACCTTCACATCTATTTATCCAGGACACGGGCCTTGATCGCTGGAATTAGTTATAAATTCGTAAAATCACAGAAACGTCCCTCCACCGGCCGGTAAACGGGAACAACGCAGCAGATATAGGGCAGCGTAGTCCGTGGGCGGTGTCTTTTGTCGTCGGCCCATTGGAACGACGAGAAGTCCTCTGAAGATGGGTGTGTCCGGCCGTCGACTTGCGCCATATTAATCAGCCTCCGGAATCATGAACAAGGCGGGGACTCTCCAATTAGGTTTTACTCAGAACGTGGTTGGTTAAAAATTTATAAACTAATATCCTTTAATATTTTAGTATATTTTGTAGCTCCGCCCGTTCATATTCAATCATTTTTGTATTGAAATAATATTGTACAACCTTAATGTTAAANACCGTCGACTTGCGCCATATTAATCAGCCTCCGGAATCATGAACAAGGCGGGGACTCTCCAATTAGGTTTTACTCAGAACGTGGTTGGTTAAAAATTTATAAACTAATATCCTTTAATATTTCAGTATATTTTGTAGCTCCGCCCGTTCATATTCAATCATTTTTGTATTGAAATAATATTGTACAACCTTAATGTTAAATAAACATTTTTTTTACATATTATTTATTACATAACTCTTATCAATAACTTGTTACGCCCTTATATCCCCGTTACGGATAAATATCAAATTCATAACGCCCTGTTACTTCCAGTCGTACGGTAGTTAAGTTCGTGCTGAAGAGGGCGTCAAAGTTTCGGTTTGTATTTCTTTTTTTTAGTGGAACGGTTAACTAATTTGTGCTCGTGACGTAATGACCACTTGAACGGCAATCCAAATCAGTCATCTACCTGGTGGATTGCACTAGGTTCAAGACAGTTCACCTGGGGAACGTTGGCTGCGTACTGCCAGATCTACTTGGCTGCCCTACGACCACGCTAGTGTCGACGGCGCCATCAAGAGCCCTGGAGCGGGCCTGCCCAACTCCTCGCAGTGTGCTAAGTGCGTTCTCACGGCTGTGACCCGGGCCTCAGAGAGCAACCCCCTAGTATCATGCGTCTATAGACGCCGACTGTTTCCACCTACTGCCGGGGCGGCGTCACCGTCGCGATGACCCACAAAATGGCGGCGGGCGCGCTTCCTTCTGCCTCAAGTTGCGCAACGCCAATTATCGCGCGGCTCGTGGGCCCTCGCTGCCGAGCGTGCCAGCTTCACTCCTCATCGGTTCCTGGTAAAACCGCCGCGACACACACACACACATACACACACACACTCTCTCTCNGCGAACAATGCCACAATAACTCTCTCCATCTCTCTTTCTCTCGCCACGCCTGACGCTTGTCTGGGGTGTCGTCCGCCCGGGATTGCGACATCGGCCGCAGCCGGTCTGTGTTCGTCAGGACTTGCGGTCGCGGGAGCTCTTCCATCACATCTCGACCGTGGAAACAGACGTCGAAGGAGGGGAGGGCATTCAGTGCCGTATCCTGTTCCTGAAATTCAAAGGGTACGGTCGTTAAGAGGAGCGTGTGCTGAAACACTTTCTGTTAAATCGTCGTTGCGCGAATACACGTATCGCGGTTAATACATGTTCTGTAAATACGACTTTTTGCCAGGAAAAGGTATAAAAAACTATTTTCTATGTCGCTAATTTTTTATTCTTATCATATTGAGTGTATTCACAAATAAAACAAATTCGGGAAAATGGTTAAATATTTAATTTTAAAGTTTGCCTATGGAGTTTCCTATGCGAGGAGAGAGAAGTACGACTATACGGGTGTAGTTTAGTCTGTGGGTGTTCATTGCGTGTAATAAAGTTCCACTGCATGTACACTGAAGGGCCAAAAAAACTGGTATAGGCGTGCGTATGCAAATAAGAGAGGTATGGAACCAATCAGAGTAACGCGATGCGGTCGGCAGCTAGATCGGTTACTACTGCTACAATGCCAGGTTATCAAGATTTAAGTGATTTTGAACGTGATGTTATAGTCGGCGCACGAGAGACGGGACATAGCATCTCCGAGGTAGAGATAACATTTGGATGTTCGCGTACGACCATTTCACGAGTGTACCGTGAATATCGGGAATCCGGTAAAACATCACATCTTCGACATTCGCTGAGGCCTGAAAAAGATCGTGAAAGAACGGGACAAACGACGACTGACGAGAATCATTAAACGTGACAGACGTGNNGGGGAAGGGGGGGGGGGCAAACTTCCTGTCACCACTGAGAGTGGAGTTATGTAGGAATGCAACACTTATTTTCACCTAGGTCAAGTTTTTCAGACAACATGAATTGTAAATATTTTAATAAAACGTAGCATTTAAATTTTGTGTGAGCATTCTGAAAATGTAACATTCTGAATTAAATTTTAAAATTTTCCATTAAAATTGTTTAAATGCAACTCATTACGCACCACACGTTAAATTGACTGTGAAGTGACTGCTGAATAAGTGAGGTGCTAATAACTAATTTTAAAATTGAAATTGTCACTGATTTAGATTTAGATTATATGAAACACAAATAAAAATCAGCAAGTTGCGTAGTTTTTTAGTTTCGCATTTAAATAGCAATAAAAATAATAAATCTAATTTACAAGATTTAAATACTGATTGCAAATCACCAGTTTAACTTCGCGTATGGCAACACGCTTACATTGAGATTACGCTGGTGAAGTTTTTTCATGGAACTGACAACCTGATTCTTATAAAAATTTGGTTACGTTGTAAATACTGCAGTCCGACCTCAGGATGCTGTGCTTAAAAAACAAAGGCTTCTTTTCCGTCAGAGATATACTGTATGAACTTTTACAGCTGAGTTCCTCGTTAGTTGACCGTGCGGCGGTGGGCGGGCGTCCATCATCCATGCTGAGGAAGTTCTAAGAAATGCAGGCTGGCGCTGGTAGGGTAACGCAACAAGTGGTTCCAGCGGCTAGAAGCCGACGAGGATAAATGGCTGTTTGATCAAGTATCTTCTACCCCTCGCCAACATCATGGATACAATCACGGAGTAGATAAGTGTACAGATACGAAATGGTGTGGCTGCACGCCAGTTCAGTGCTTTGCGCGTAGAGGCGATGCGAGAGTTGATGCGCATTTCTCGGTCGCCCCTAGCGCTCCCCACGCTTTTAGGCCTCAGACGTGCGAAATTCCTTCAACCAGGCGGCCACCTTCTGTTTCTGAGTTTACTCGATTCTTTGCGCGATCAGCTACGGGCCAACCCCGCTAGACACCAGGGTAATCTGCCGCCAGCAGACGACAAACGCGAAATAGCACGAAAATAAGTAAACAAACAAAAAGTGCTTTGTGGCTGTGCCGTGCTCACAGGAGAAATAATGTCGGAAAACGTATTTTTGTGGGGTTGAAACTCGTGAGTGTGAAGCCGTAGATATAGATATGGGATAAAATATTCCTGCCTTGGCTTTTCAAAGCCCGCCATCATAAAACCTCGAATTTAATTTGCAGCGTTCGTAAACTACCCACCAAACTGGCAACGACCGAGTTAATCTGACCACGTAGTCAACCTAGTTAACTCTACCAGGATAATTTTCGTTTAACTTCCAATGACGCGCCGACGGGCAGATTTGAAGTAGTGAAGGTGGGTGCCTGATTTTTGACAGTGTTTTGAACGCGAGCCGGGCTACAAAATGAATGGAAAGTCACTAAAGGCCCAAGAATTTAGCGAGTTCAAAATGCATGTGTTAAAAGAGATCGAGTTTCCTTGCTGTTTAGAGCCACTATAATCTCTTCACTCACACACTCACACTCTTGGGGTCCGACGAGCCACAAGATGCATTCAAAGCACGCGCTTGCCTGAAAAAAAAAAAAATGCGTCACGTGACTCACGAACGGTTCCCTTCCACGCTGGAAGACGCACGTGCGTACGTGAGCGAGCTCAGGACACTTGCGCGGGTCCATCTCTAAAGCGAATTATGACTTAAGAGTGCGCATGCTGGTACCGCAGTAACCACTCTCCGTGTTCCAACATTTGACTGTTTTATTTTTTTTGTTGCCGATAGCTAGGGGGCACTGAGTAAACATCTACCTAAAGTGAACTTCCCCATGCTAAAGTCTCTGACCACTCCAGCAGTTAAGAATATGTAGTTCTTGGTATGAACACCACGTAGCGCTAGTCCATTTTCGTGGCGGCTGCGTGGGGAAGTCGGCAGCGNCTTGGTATGAACACCACGTAGCGCTAGTCCATTTTCGTGGCGGCTGCGTGGGGAAGTCGGCAGCGTTGCCACTGATATCCCCCCCCCATCTCTCTCTCTCTCTCTCTCTCTCTCTCATACTCCATCTCTGTCGCTCCCAAACCAAACCCCCACAACAGTAGAACGTGTTCTGAATGTCTGCTATACCCACGAAGCTGGGACAGACAAGATGGCGGATACCCGAGTAATTACCTCAAGCTGTATATGTCCGTTAACGAAAAGATTACGGGTTCTGTAAAACGTATGTATCTACAAAATGAAACTTATTGTACGCGAAAGTAACGGGAAACGTTGACAATTACTCACATGGTCATAATAATACAATAAACAGACATTTTATAAAATACGCGACAACTGTGGATTTATGTAATGTATATATATTATCACATGGTCGTTCTGCTGGTTGTGGGTGTACCTCGGTGCGCGGGTCTGTGCCACATAATGTTAGGCTTCAGAGTTCAAATCTCCGTCGTGTAAAGAAATTTTTTTATGTGATACACTATTGCTTTTTATAACTTAAGTTATGATTAGAAAACATTTATTCCCATAATCAGCACAGTGCAATCGACTAGCTGAGGTTGTTCGTTAATCAAATCGATTGGTTTCTGAATCAGATAATTTGAGCTGTGTGGCGTGAGTAATGTTAACATGCACACACAAAAACCTTCAGTTTAATATTGTGATAGTTTTGCCTTCTTTTGGCCTTCTAACCGTTAAAGTTTGTTAAATTACGGGAAGCACAAGGTTGATAATTATTATGCTCATTAAATCGAAATTAAATTAAAACATAAAATAATAAAATATGAAAAAATAAAATGACACTTTTTATTTTATTTTAATATAAGAAATGTGTGATACCCCTTGAATTTGAAGGATGTTTATAGCATTTTTTGGTTATTTACCTGTATATTAAACCATTGCAAATAATTTGTAATATTACAGCTTTCGTATTTTGTCCAAAAATATAAATATGAAATCCCCCCCCCCAAATTAAATGCCTGTCTACGCCCCTGTTTAAATAATTTGCTAGTGTTTTAATGAGTCTCGTAAATATCCGTCGTGCATGCATGTAAATACAGTACCTTGTTTTCCATATATAAACAGTGCCGTTACTCATATCACGTCCCATACATTAATAGTTCTCGTACTTAGTAACGTACATAAATGCAGTCTTCGGGGAAAGAAACAATCTTAGCACTTTTGAATACATTATAGATAACTGCGTTTATTGCGTTAAATAATTATTCTTGTTTTTCTTGACAAAAGTCTATGATTTATTAATAGCAACACTTTCAATATCATACGATTTTCAGCTACAGCTCCTAATGGGTTGATAATTTTAAATCTATGCGCCTGCGTTCCAGCACATATTCAGTAGCTGTTTTCCGTCAAAATACTTGTTCAGAATCTTATCAGCTGGCTAGTTTATGTAACGGATGTAAACAAGTATGTCTGTCGGAACGTATCAAGTACAGAGCCGAGTGGAGTACACAAGTGCATTCCTAGGTTCGGACACAGCATTAAAGTACTGATTATTTGTACGAACNTACAGAGCCGAGTGGAGTACACAAGTGCATTCCTAGGTTCGGACACAGCATTAAAGTACTGATTATTTGTACGAACAGTCACATTTGTAGTAGATCACAACCCCAAATTGTAAACACGGAGTCATATTGCANGTAGTAGATCACAACCCCAAATTGTAAACACGGAGTCATATTGTAGACCTTCGTTCGTCTAACATATATTTCTCGACTAGTAAAAAATTATTTCCTGTCAATTTTTTGTCACTAAGAACGGAATGAAAACTCTACTATGATGTATGACTTCATTCATGAACTGTATCTTTCCCGCGTATTTTTTGCTTGTCTGATGTGCGTCGGCATTGCACCCAGAATAGCCAACTTAATATTAATTTTCGTTCGTTCCTGGATCAGCTGATACAGGATTTTGTAAACAGCACGTTGTTTGTTTCGTATACATCAAGTTGACACTCACTGACTGCCATGATCTTGCCAAGTTATGAGACAAAGAGTAGTTGTGACGTGTGTTCGGGTTGCATATACCCCCGCGTGATCCAATCCAAGGACACTACCAGGCGGGGAGTTTGACTGGGGCGGTGCATCGGTCAAATGATAAACGCAGGTGTCGTAAGGCAAGCTCAGCGAGACGGGAGATCCCTGAGGAAACCCGCCTACCAGCGGCATCGTCCTGCACGATTCTCACATGTGAACATCCTGGGGCGACCCCGCTGGGAATCGATCCGAGTTCGCCTGTGTGGGAGGCGAGTAATCTGACCACTACGCCACCGTGGCCCCTGGTAGGTGAAAATGCACAGACCAAAGAGGCTGAGCTCCTGCAGCGGAGTATATGGACGACTAACTTCTTGCTTGCTGTGGGTGCCAGTCNGCACAGACCAAAGAGGCTGAGCTCCTGCAGCGGAGTATATGGACGACTAACTTCTTGCTTGCTGTGGGTGCCAGTCAATATGCGTCCATCTTAAAGTGATAAATCAAGCCTTTAAGTGTGTGTGGGTGTGTGTGTGTGTGTTACTGACACCAGAATTGCCAAAACCATACGCTTTTAAATAAGAGGGCGTGGGAAGGACACTTCGTATGACAAAGTATTATGCAATGTGTATATATTCAAGTTATTCTCAATTGTTTTTTTCTAATAAAAAAATTAATCTGTTGCGAAAAAAAAACTGATAGAAACACCTACGTAATAGAACACGTAATCTGGGCAGTTATGCGCGCATATCGAGAGCCAAAGCTGGAGTCATGTGCGTTAAACGAAAAACAGTCTACTTCCTCTCAATAGGGATTGGAAAATTTCGTGAATCTTCCTGAGGAATAGTCGTCATACAATATACGTTTGAATCACAATAAATTAGAGACGGTCGTAATGATTCGGAGTGAGTCACAAACTATAAGAAAACAAGTACAGAATCTACCTGATCTGGGGTAAAACACCTGCTACTATAACGCAAAATTATTATTATTATTATTATTCATATTTTTAAACCGGAAATTCAGAAAATCCACTAGCAAATTTACGTAAAAGTTCCGTGAATTCAAAGGTAAGTACGTCATTGACGAAAATGCAGTGTCTGTGGTTTTACAATATCTTGATCATTTTCTGTACCAATATTTTTCTGTAATTTCACGAAAATATTTTCTAACAGTGCACTGTAAAGTTTGCATTGAATAAAAAAAAAAACAATTTCTGCACGTATTATTAAAAAACTTTATTTAAATTGACGGCCATTGTAATCGATATCCTAAAAATAAGAATTTTGGGAAACAGTTAAATTTGACAGCAATAGTAATAATGCTTAGAACAANTGTAATCGATATCCTAAAAATAAGAATTTTGGGAAACAGTTAAATTTGACAGCAATAGTAATAATGCTTAGAACAATTTCATATTGTCAATTTATCGTAGCAAGGAAACCAATAATCAAAAGAGCGAATAATGTCAATGTTTACATCTGACGGTGTTGTTCATAACGGGAAGGCCTTCCAAAAGTGTTAAGTTTACCGCGAATGTACTATATGGTAACGTGGAAAGTACGTTTCTTATCAGTGGCATGTCTGTCGTGTTACGCAGTCGTCGTGCGCTGCTGAAGCACAGGTTACACGATGTTTGCAGCCACGACTCGCCCACTGCACTATACCAGTTCACACATGCGCTTCACAAATCGCTGCTATTAAGTTTTGGTTACGAAACGTTAAAAATATTCAGTACGGTTTTTAACAGTAAATTTAAATTTGTCATCGTCAATATTATTCGTTTTCGGCGAATTTGAAACCATTGATTGACTTTCATCATCGTGAACGTGTAATCAAGACGGAGGCATCTTTTTTTGGTTTCTTCATTAACTCCTTTCAAGTACTAGCCACGGGGAGCACCCTACGCTGTGAAACTGCAATGTGATTGGCCAGGCACGAAATCCGGTACGGAATCTGCCACGGAAAAATAGTACAGGCCCTATTTATTACCTAACCTAATAAGAATAATAATAATGGCGTGTGGGGAGTGCACCCAGGGCAAGGCAACACCCTCCGAGTGACGGTCTTTCCAGCTGGGACCCGTAGGTGACCGTCATCCCCGGGCATGACAGAAATGAGACCCTAGAATGGAGCGGCGCTGAAATGCAGGGGCGGGGGAAACGGGAGTACCCCGAGAAAACCCTCTGGCAAGCGGCTAGTTCAGCACGATTCCCACATGCGAAGATCCGGGAGTGAACCCGCCGGGGATCGAACCCGTATCGCCGTGGTGGGAGGCGAGCGCCCTGGCCACTACTCCACCGCTGCCCCACCTAATGAAAAATCTGGCCGTACAAGGCAAGGTGACACATTCCACGACAGATGCAGTACTAGCTGGTGTAATGGCCGCTATGGGAGACCTTGGACAAGCTTTTACGGAATATGGCAACGTGTAATACGTCCTTAAGAGCTCCTCTTCCCAGAGTTCCGAAACTCTTGGGCAACGTCAGACGCAGGTAATGTGAAACTTGCCGATGTGGTTTAGGGTGACGAGCGACGGGAAACACTGTCCTAATTGCAAGGTAATATCCGGTCCCGTCACCTCAACAGCCTTGCGCAGCGTAAATCACTGGTTTACGTAACTAGCGCCTCCTCGCGGCTGCCACGCGATGTTCGCGTCAGCTGTCTGTGGTCCGCCNCTGGTTTACGTAACTAGCGCCTCCTCGCGGCTGCCACGCGATGTTCGCGTCAGCTGTCTGTGGTCCGCCCGTCGTTGCTATAGGCCAGGGCTAGTCGACTACTTTCCCCACCGGGCCATTTACAAATAATTGCAATACTTGACGGAACCCACACACTTGTTACTAATGTGGATCGCTTATACATACATTCTAAAGTAGAATCTGTGGAAAACCACTGGTTGTTCTAGTGCAACCATTTCGCCGNCCGTCGTTGCTATAGGCCAGGGCTAGTCGACTACTTTCCCCACCGGGCCATTTACAAATAATTGCAATACTTGACTTGTTACAAATGTCGTGGATCGCTTATACATACATTCTAAAGTAGAATCTGTGGAAAACCACTGGTTGTTCTAGTGCAACCATTTCGCCGATTGAATAAGTGACAGCCAACTGTGTGCGGCGAATTAAATATTGTTTTTTTATTGAATTTAGAGAGATAATTACATAAACACATTTCCGATAGTCACACATTATATTGTGCGATTTAATGTAAGTAGAACGATTTGGGTGACTTTGGCCCATCGACGTCTGGCGTGGAGCGTCGGAGCTGTTAATGCTCTGTCATTCCGATCGGCCGGCGGCCATATTGTTTGCCATGTTGGATGTCGGTGACCTTGACCTTGAATCTTAAAATCCCAAAAAATCCAAAAAATAAAAACATTTATAACAATTATTTAACATTATTATAAAAAAATTGTTGTTAAAATTAATTTAAATATTATTATTTAAAAATTAATTTTAAAAATTATTATAAATTAATTTTAAAAACTTGTTTTCAGAGGTCCCCCAGACCCATGCCCAGCAGACGACTGACCTATTTTACTACGACTAACAAACAGTTTAGTGGTTGATACAAAAATGTAGCAATCACAAAAGCCTTGGCTAATGAGAAGACAGGGCTTCCCTTTTTATCTTCAAACTACCACACCTTCAGAGAGCGAGAGAGAAAGACACCCTTGAGTGATGCTTAACATAATTTAACATATAACCGTGATATATCAATCTTCGTACACATTGCTTTTTTTTTTTTTTGTACTAATACTGCTTCTTTGCACAAACATGACATGGTACTGTACTGTATGTAAGATCCTCGCCACCACTAACCGATACTCATTCCATCATATGCAGCCATCTTGGTTTTTTCGTTTGTCATTTATTTAAACATTACTGAAGGACTCCATGTTGGATATCATGTGTTTACTTTTACGTCACGTAGGTGGCGCTTGCGTATTAATAATCGATATCGCCACCAGGCGAGTTGTTGATTTAGCCACCAGGTAGCAGCCATATTTGTTTATGTTTTTAAAGTATAGGTTACGTTGTCGACGTGCTCCATGTTGGATTCTATGATCAACACATAAGTGGCGTTAGTTTCTCGATTCAGCCGCGAGGTGAGCTGACGGCTCTCTCATATTCATAGATATAGGAAAAATCTGTAATTTTTCACCCTATTTAAAAATAAATAGTTTTGCAATAAACAGTATACCTATATGCAATATACAGGATGATTCTAAAATCATGGGACAAACATTGAGGGGTGGTAGAGCTCACTAAAACAAACTATTATTGTATAGGAATATATGGGCGGAAGTGACGCGTTGAGGCACAAACACAAAAATAACACATGAAATGCAACACATTGTTCATTTACAACGTCGCCGCTAAATGTTTTTTTACAGCAATGTTTAAATTAATTGCTCAAAATTGCTACGACCGACAGTTACGCAAGCTTTGTAGCGTAAGTGGAGTGATTGGCGAACAGATTGAAATACGCCGGGAATTTCACGCACGCCACCATTGCCAGCCAATNCGCGTTGAGGCACAAACACAAAAATAACACATGAAATGCAACACATTGTTCATTTACAACGTCGCCGCTAAATGCTTTTTTACAGCAATGTTTAAATTAATTGCTCAAAATTGCTACGACCGACAGTAACGCAAGCTTGGTAGCGTAAGTGGAGTGATTGGCGAACAGATTGAAATACGCCGGGAATTTCACGCACGCCACCATTGCCAGCCAATCACGCCATATGTAGAGGTCGCCAAGCATGCGCGACTGTTGGTGGATGCATTTCCAGCAACTGTTTCAACATTTTCTGTACGGAATCACTCGTTAAGTATCCTGCTAATGAACATTTTATGTTTCCGTTAATGTGTTATGTTTTTGTGTTTGTGCCTCAATGTGTCACTTCCGCCCATATACTCCTATACAATAATTGTTTGTTTTAGTGAGCTCTACCAGCCCTCAATGTTTGTCCCATGATTTTAGAATCATCCTGTATATGCATCTCAATATGTGCAACTTTGTTGTAGGCTACAGTCTTTTATGCATCTCGCTATTCACACTTGTGTCGTTCTTGTGCGAAAATATCGTGACATTTATTACACCGATACGCTGTGCAGGGCAGGTTATGTAGGTAACTACTCTTTCGAGGACACGTACCGAAGTCATGAGAGACCTGTTTTCAGAAAACCTGGTACCGAGGTACTGATGAGAAATGCACTTCGCCTTTACAGGTTTTCGCATGTCTTAAGTATATTGTCACTACGGCTGAAGAAGTCACCGCACCTGTCACACAAATATGTCACGCGACAGGGATTTCTGGCACAATCGAAGCGCTCACGTCGCCTTACATTGCGGCCGAATGCAAACGTCTTATCACAAAAGTGACACTGATGACGACGCGACGCAGCGGTTCAAGCAAATACTCGGACGGGCGTACGAGCCAGTGGAGAATTATAGGTTTTTTTTTATTGTTTATTTCTTAGTTTCACGACACCACAAAGTATCGTTGGTTTCACTGGTATTAAAACAAAATTTCACGTTAAAATGTATACGAGAAAAAAAAGCAAAGGTGGGGTACGAGCCAGCATTTATTTACAAAAAAGAATTGGCACACAAATTAATCTTCTAGCGTTCGAAAGGGATTAACACGAGTCCCAAATTCTCATGGTCTTGGTAATGAACCGGCTGCAATATGCTCTAAATTTTTTTCCGCTTTCGTGAAGTCTCTCCTTTACATCGCGACGAGGTTGAACGGCGGCGAACGATTGGTAGAGACTGGAAAAATTCGCTAGTTCAACGACCTGCAGGCTAGACTCTACAACCGTATGTACAAATCAGCCGATATTAAATGCACATTGGTTATCTGCTGTCACAGTGGAAGGCGGCGATTGGGCCAGCGTTCTCCAGGATGTGTCAAACACAGTGTGCACCAATAGCTATAGTTATATCAGCACACGTGTTTTNGACTGGAAAAATTCGCTAGTTCAACGACCTGCAGGCTAGACTCTACAACCGTATGTACAAATCAGCCGATATTAAATGCACATTGGTTATCTGCTGTCACAGTGGAAGGCGGCGATTGGGCCAGCGTTCTCCAGGATGTGTCAAACACAGTGTGCACCAATAGCTATAGTTATATCAGCACACGTGTTTTGAATTATAGCATGTCTCAAATTGNAAATGCACATTGGTTATCTGCTGTCACAGTGGAAGGCGGCGATTGGGCCAGCGTTCTCCAGGAGGTGTCAAACACAGTGTGCACCAATAGCTATAGTTATATCAGCACACGTGTTTTGAATTATAGCATGTCTCAAATTGNGTGTCAAACACAGTGTGCACCAATAGCTATAGTTATATCAGCACACGTGTTTTGAATTATAGCATGTCTCAAATTGAATAAGCTAATTTCTCAGGTCTCTAATGATTGGTGATGCCGGCTTTGTTTGGTAACCAAGTCGGAATGCAAATCGCACTGATTTCGGGCGTCGATGATTTCCGTCCTGCGCGCGCTGTACGAAATCGACCTTCCAAGAACTTACACAGGGCGATAGGGAATTATGACAAGAGGCCAACAAGGCTGGAATTCCCACGTACGGAATATGCCCTGGATCCCTCCTCAGCCCGTGCGTCTGGAACGACTGCTGACGGCGCGCATGCCGAGTGGTGCGGTCGAGGTGCTTCCATGGACACGGAGGTTTTCTCGCCGTCGTCGCTGTACGAGAGTGCAACCTGCTTAATGGTGAAACTGTCTTGCAAACTAAATAANTCAATTTCAAAAAGTCATTTAGAGCCCCAGGGGGGTACCTTCCGATTTAAGCAACTTTTTCCCGCGCTGGATTCGACATTTCCCTTCTACTTAAATACCTGAATATTGCAAAACATTTCATAAAAGTTTTTGTTATAAAAAATTTAAGTACAAATGCTCCCAAATTATTATTATTTTTTGTTAATTTTGACAAATTTATTCGAAACTTTATCGAGGTCCATACACCGGGTTGGCTTCCTCGTCGCCGGGTCGTGCTTGCGAGTAAATGTGCTTCGACTGGGGCAGTTTCCACAGGGTTTGGCGGACTGGTCTGTTTGTGCGGTTTCGTATGTATAATAATGATAAGCCCCTGAAGCCTGCACACCTGCCCGCATGTAATGTCACAGTCCCACGCATGCGATTGTCCAGCTGCAATCACGCGGCAACTCTGTGATTGGCTGGTCGATGTCCGAACAATGTCTTAATAGTGTGATACGATTGGTTCAATGTCAATACGGTGCGATAGGGATTGCATATGGGTATATTATAAGAAATTGTGTAATTAAATAAAAAATACTTTTAAAATTGAACAACTTAAAATTTTTAGTAAAAAAATGTAGTTAATAAATTATGCAAGTAGTCAACATGTAGGTATACTGTTGATTGCAAAAATATTTTTTTTTAAATAGTGTAAAAAATTACGGATTTTTTACCATGTCTATAAACATGAGTGCCGTCACCTCACCTGGGGGCTGAATCGAGAAATTAACGCCACCTATGTGTTGAACATGGAATCCAACATGGAGGGAATCCAACATGGAGCGCGCCGACAGCGCAACCTATAATCTAAAAACATAAACAAATATGTCTGCTACCTGGTGGCTAACTCTACAACTCGTCTGGTGTCGATATCGATTATTAATACACTACCGCCATCTACGTAATGTAAAAGTAAACATATGAAATTCAAGATGGCGTCCTCCAGCAAAGTATAAATAAATGACAAACGAAAAAACCAAGATGGCTGCATACGATAGAATGAGTATCAATGAGGGGTGGTGGGGGTGGAGACCTGCCAACTAAACCGCCAATAGCAATTGGTGTGGGTCAGTCGTTTGCTAGGCGTGGGTCTGGGAA
>NQII01004660.1:38641-52121 GCA_002778355.1 Clitarchus hookeri
CGCCAATAGCAATTGGTGGTGTGGGTCAGTCGTCTGCTAGGCGTGGGTCTGGGGAACCTCCGTAAAGTTTTTAAAATTAATTTTTAAATATTTTTTCAATTAATTTTATAATTATTTGTAAAATATATTTGTTAATATATTTTTTTTTTAATTTATTTTTTTGGATTTTTTTGGGGATTTTTGGTTCATAAGGTCAAATGTTAAGGTCACCGATATCCAACATGGAGGACAAGATGGCCACCGTCCGACCGGTATGACAGAGCATGAACCGCTCCGACGCTCCATGCCAGACGCCGATGCGCCAAAGTCTCCCAAATAATTATATTAATGTAATCTAAAAAGCAAAAGAAGTATCCTAGATTTTTACACGGCTGGTACAGACTTCGTACGCAAGGCACCACTTTCTATTCACGAACGTCCAGTCGATAATATGACCGCGGGTAGAATTATTGAAGTGATCCTATATAAGAAATGTATGATTTAGGGATAAGCAATCCGACTTTTTCGGACAAACATGGCGGCGTTAATGGCGTTTCGGTGACCAACTTTGCTTATATCGATTCGACACATAAAAACAAAATACAGCGTGACAGGAGTTATGAACACACTGAAGAACTCCCATGCTGCCTAATCTGGGGTATATAACATGTTTACTGACTGCAGCAGCAACCGAGGATAAAAATTGCTGACGCTCAACTGTACATTGGATTGTGGCGTCTGGCGTCGCAGGTCGTTGAACCCGCGGCATTCTCCCATCGCCGTGTTGGAAGTGCGAATGCCACAACGCGTAGTGGGTATTTTTAAATGCTCAGTGACCGAAATGAATGCACAGAACGCGATGTGGAAGTTTATCACTGTAGTCTATTTGCGGTTTCTTCACCCCTTTTTGAATTAAACCTTTAGAAAATCACTCTTTGTATGACGTGCTTGGTGGTTTCCTAACTATATCATGTATCCTAACTATATCATGTATCCTAACTATATCATGTATCCTAACTATATCATGTATCCTAACTATATCATGTATCCCAATCGTTTTATACTTGTACTTACATATAAGTACCTAAATTTTTATTGAATCGAATTTTTACTTATATTTTATCTATAAACCATATTATTCCATCTATAATTAATATTAATAAATATAGGGGGAAAATAAGTGTGTTGGTGATGCCTGGTAAGAAATAGTTCGTATGCAAATTTGTATTACACTGAATGCGCACGAATGCGGTGCGTTGTACATGTGGTGTAGTTTCCTATACTCGGTTAAGCTTTGGTTGTATAAGGCGGAGGAATATCCTGGAAGTAGAACTTCAGCAGGGCTTCAGAAATGTTGGAAGTAACCGTGAATGAACTATACCCACGCCGCGTTGTGGGTAAAGATTTCGAGCCATGAACGAATTCGGCGATTGCGAGCAGAATATGCATGATTCACTTCTAGCATGTTGTAACTGGCAATAGTTATTTACGGACTGGAAATTGGTGGGCCAGTCACGCGGTTTAAGAATCAGCCACTCACAGGGAAGATAGTTGCGCATTGAACCTCGCAGTTTACAGCAACGCCTGAAAATAGCCTCACTGTGTGCTTTGTAAACAATTTCGTACTGTGGGTCCTGAATCTTAGGCGAGCCTATAGGATGGACAAGGTGGACCACGACCTTCCCTAACGTAGCCATTCAATATGGAAATTTCTCCAGTACGTCTGCATCGCTTGAATGTCGCTGTCATAAGAAAGTGAAACCAACCTTCGAAGAAGGAGAACGTGCGAATGGTAGCCAGAAAGCACAGGAAAATAAATTTACTACGTTCTTCTTCTCCCTTACAACCACCCTATCGCTAAGCTTCTGTTTGCACCAATAGGGATGCTAGATGTGCGCATGTAGTTCAACTGCGACTGTTGTAAATTACAGAAGTCAAATGCAGAATGGCTGTGGCTGTGCATTGGGAAGCACAGACATTCCCGTCTTCTTCAGTCGTTCTCAGTGGAATCCTTACTAATGTTATAAATGCGGAAGTGTGTTTGTTTGTTTGTCCTTCTTTCACGTCGCAACGGGACAACGGATCGACGTGATTTTTTACACATACATAGTTGGAGGGCCGGGAAGTGACACAGGCTATTTTTATCCCGAGAAAATATCTCATTCCCTCGGGGAAGTTCTTGTTGGAAAATGAAAAAGTACGCAAACGGAATAACAATGCAACGTCGCAACCGAGCAACGTCAACAATGCAACATCGAAACCGAGCAACAGATCGACGTAATTTCTTGAACATAAATAGTTGGAGGACTGAAAGGTGATATTAGCTACTTTTTATCGCTAGAAAATATCTCGAAAAATTTACTTAATATGTAATTTCTTTTAATCATTCTATGTTTAACGACATACTATCCGTAGTTTTAAAAATTTTGACAATAGATGGCGTTCAAATAGTTTCAATTGACTGCATTTTCTTTTGGTTTCCTCTGATTCGCTTTTCGTTTTGGTTTTGTTGTTTAGGAATATTCGAATATTGTTCAATTTATAAAACTGTATTTACCTTTGGTACTGATTTGCACTTCGAATTGGATTTTTTGGTTTGGTATTTGTTTTTGTTTACTTTTTCGACTGTTTTTTTTGTTGTTGTTTAGTTTTTCATTGTCTGTTAAATAAATAATGCCTCGCAAACGAAAATAAAGTCTTTCAAAACTTTATAAAAAAAAAAAGCGCTCGGGGTACAATGCTGCGTCAATGTAAGTTGTTAGTGTGGGACGAAAGCAAAATGTCGCACCAAAAAGAGATAGAGGCCCTAAACCGAACTCTACAGGATATACGAAACAGTACAGACATTATGGGAGGAATGGTTGTATTGCTGGCTGGTGACTTCCTCCAAACTCTACAGGTGATTCAGAGGGGCACACTTGCAGATGAAATCAAAGCCTGTCTCAAGTCGTCAAGCTTATGGGCAAATGTCAAGAAATTCAGCTTGACGACAAATATGACAGTGCACCTCTACAATGACGTCGATACAGGACATTATGCTGATACGCTATTAAAAATTGGAGATGGGCGGTTAGAAACATGCCGAGGGCTGTGTGTAACTAACGGGGGATTTTAGTAATTTGGTGCAGAGTGATACGGAACTGATTGCTAGCGTTTACCCAGATCTACAAAGAAATGTAAATGACACCCAGTGGCTATGTAAAAGAGCGATTCTAGCACCAAAAAATGACCTCGTTAGTGCTCTGTTCTGTTTTTATGATCAGTGTCTGTCTACTAACAAATACCGTTATTTCTCCTTACAAGTTTGTTACTATAACCACGCGAGCGAAGTCGCTGGTAAAAGCTAGCATATTTATATGTTATAAATATATTTAATTGTGATATCAGATTATGCTACATTAAGATTAACTGGCTCCTCTTAGTATAAATGTGTCACACAAAAATATATAATGTTCTTGCAACAAAAAATTACTATCGAGGTGCTTATTTAAACGTTTATGTTGTAAAGTTAGTAATGTTGGGACAAAGTTAATAATGTTACCGCTTACAAATTATTACATTATTATTTGCAACTATACTGTTGAAGTGTTAATGTTAATAAAGCCTCTAGATAATGATACCGCAACCAAATGTTGTATTACGCTAAAAATAACAGGAATAACAGTATATTTTGTGTTACTGCGACATTAAAGTAATGTTCGGCCAACTCAAGTTTACACTGACGTGTAGTAAAATGGCGGATACTAGTGAACAGCGATATCCTCTTAAAATTGAACTACTGTACTATATTTAAATCTTAAAGCAGATTATGAGAACTAAATGTAGCTTAGGCCAGCTCTCAAACCTTGCAAAGCAGTTTACGTGTGCCAAATTTGCATATATTTCTAGGGCATTAATTATTTCCACGTAAGGAAAGAGACATGCAGTTTGTCGTTATATCGTGGTGAACACCATCAAAACGTAACATACTCAAGCATGTTGAAATAGAGCTGTTGGTAAAACGTTGTTAGGTTTTGCAAAGTGGAGGACGTGAGCCACTCAAGGTGCGAGTTCAATTCTACTTCCGGCCGTTGTATTTGTTTCTTAGTTGGTAATATTTATGTCTGAGGCAAAACAATTGCATTTAATTTATTTTACATCGGAATGTTTTTCAAGGAAAGGAAATACAATAAAAAAATTTATAACAAATGTTAACGTCAGCTCATCACAAAATTTGTTTTTCTGGAACATAAACATCACCTTAATGTTGTCAGAACAGTAAGGAGGTAATGTGGTTGCAAAAGTACTTGATGTTACAGTGAAATCGATTGCTTAGCTATATGTTACATTAACAGCAGCATTAGTTACTGAAGGCTGACTCATGATAAAAAAATTATGTAGTAGTAACATTAACACCGTTGGCACAACACTAGACTTTTATCTGTGGACGCAAGCCTATGGTGTCGATGGGTTATCTGCTGCTCGTTAGCAGGCGAGACCCAGATATATCAGGCAGTGTGTAAGTAGAACGTTCATCACTGAGGCCGCGAACAGAGAATTTGAGTTGAGAGATTTGGACGGCTCTTAACAACGAGGTCTTGAGAGCCGATGAGGGTGAAATGAGGTGAGAATGGAGCAACGCCAGAATGTAAGAGCGGGGGGGAACGGGAGATCCCCGAGAAAACCCGTCTACCAGCGGCATCGTCCGGCACGATTCCCACTTGCGAAAATCCTGGAGTGACCCGGCCGGGGAATTGGTCCCGGTTCGCCTGGGTGGGAGGCGAGCAGTCTAGCCGCTCAGCCACCGCGGCCCCGCCGCACGCAGGAGTTTGGCGTCGTGGTCAGGAGGTCGCCTCAAGTGGCGTCGGCGTCCTTGACGTGCCATCTGCACGCGTCCCTTTACGAGGCCCGCATGCCCGTGCCTATTTCGGGTTATGAAAGAGAAGGAGCGAGAAGGAGCGAGAGGGCAGTGAGGTCGAGATTGTCACGCACGCCGGTAGTCACGTCGCCCCTACGCGCGACGCATCCGACTGCTGCGTTGTGAAGTCGTGCAGCGATCGGGCTGGGACAAGGTGTTTCTCGCGGAAAGATTTCAAGACCAGCTGTACTCCAAAACACTTCAGTTCATATGCATTTTAGTGGCTGGACGATTTTTCTATGTGATAGGTGCCTTAAGTGTCTGCACGCGAATCACGGAGCGTTCAGTATCGGAGTACTTCATTCTGATTGGCCCAGTCAAATAAGAACAGGTCGTGTCACGTACACACGCGGCCAATAACAAAAGGAAGTTGTGGTTGTGGACGTAAGATATTGAAGTCTAGCATGACCATAAATATGTTCGCGAGGTACATCTGTCCATAATGATTGGCCCAAGAGGTAAAATTATAAAATACAATTTTTTAATGGAACATTAGTTATTAAACACGTACAAATAAAATGTAATGTTACATATTTATTATGTTGTTTGTATAATTCTTTGTTTACCGTAATATT
This sequence comes from Clitarchus hookeri, assembly GCA_002778355.1. Lineage (NCBI taxonomy): Eukaryota > Metazoa > Arthropoda > Insecta > Phasmatodea > Phasmatidae > Clitarchus > Clitarchus hookeri. Next base: position 44,093 of record NQII01004660.1, read on the forward strand.
AATTACAATAATTTTTTTGGCAATAAAATGTTTTCAACGGCCTTCTGAAGGTGGCTTTACGATTGACTTCACAGTAACGGTAGACCGTGTGCTTATAATATGACTCAATGCGTTCAAGGGTATGTATCTATGGCTGCAGTGTGCGGTTCGTGTGCTGGTCGTGTGTGTTCTTTGTTTGACTGAAGATATGATCATATGTAATTTATTTCATAGGCACAAGTCAAGACGAAGTAGCCAATCAGAGCACAGTGATAGTTGTTGTTGGTGGGGAAATGTATTTAAATCTAGGATTTAGGTTATGTCGTGTCGTATAATTTACAGTCTTCTCGTGTATTTAAAAAAAAATTGTTCCTCATAATTTAGTTTTTGGAAGAGGATATCAAATTATTTTTATATATTTCCCCTCCCCCCTCCCTCAGATTTATTGGCGTAACTGTTTGTTGTTGCCATCGGCTTCCCCTTTTGTAAGATATTTTGAGTTTTTCAAAACGATTACACAGGCAGTAATCACAANTTGTTGTTGCCATCGGCTTCCCCTTTTGTAAGATATTTTGAGTTTTTCAAAACGATTACACAGGCAGTAATCACAAATAATTAAATGCATGTAAATAATATTCACCCTTGTCCATTTTTCCAAGGCTACGTCGGCAGCTTTTGTTTCCTAAAATTTGGATTGGCTAGACTTAACGGTTGCCAGATAAATCATAAACAGTTAAACTTATTTTCCGTGTCATAAGTACTCCTAGTNGATTGGCTAGACTTAACGGTTGCCAGATAAATCATAAACAGTTAAACTTATTTTCCGTGTCATAAGTACTCCTAGTAATTAGTCCGTATTTAATCGTAAACCAACCTTAAGTAAACGTGTGTTTAATGCATGCGGCAACACCTAAAACGTTTATTGCACCATGCAGAGTTAAATCCATTCACTCCAAGTGCACATAGTACGTAATACATAGGGGCAGTGATATTTCGCGAAAAGATTTCGAGACAAGATATAGTCCAAAGCACTGCAGGGTCGTCAAGCTTCTTTGATTGGCTAAAAAAANTCGCGAAAAGATTTCGAGACAAGATATAGTCCAAAGCACTGCAGGGTCGTCAAGCTTCTTTGATTGGCTAAAAAATTGTTCTGGCCCGTGTTAACCGTTTGCGCACGAATCACGAAGGTTCAGTGTCGGAGTTACTTAGTCCTGAGTGGCTTGGTCAAAGACAGACACGGCACCAGCAGCCAATGGAGGTATAACAACAGCTGAGGTTTGTATATAGCATTGAAGTCTACTGTGTGCTCCGATTTTTGCGCGAAAAGTCACTGGCCCTAGTAATACATAGAAATGTTCTGGGGCGCCATCTGTTCGCGTTATACGACGGCGCCAAGCTAGCCTCTACAGCCCTCTACATATTTGAACAGAATCACGTGTTCATCGGCAACCGCCTCAGGCGAAATCCGCTCTGCTGTTCCACCCAACCACACGGAGTAAAAACCACCAGAGTTATATTGGTTGCAGATTAAGCGAAGGTTAAAATAACTTCACGTTTAAATAACTTATACAGTTTATTCACGGTTACTTCCAACTTTTCTGAAGCCCTGCTGAAGTTATAATTCCAGAACATTTCTCCGCCTCGTGCAAACAAAGGTTAACCGAGTCTAGAAAATCACACCAAGCGGCCAATGCCCCGCATTCGTGAGCACTCGATGTTGTAATATTTTGCACGAGAACTATTTATTACAAAATATTACCAACACATCTATTTTCTCTGTGTTATTATTCATATTAATTAGGCTATAAATAAAATATTATTATTTTTTTTAGATGTAATGCAAGTGAAAGTTCAATTTATCCAACAATAAGGTACTTTCATGTTAACACAAGTATAAAACGCTTTTCATACACCACATGTTTGGGAAACAGCCAAATACGACAAGGATGAAGTGATTTTCCAGAGTTTTGAGGGTGAAGCGAGGTGGGTCTGGAGCAGCGCCGGAATGCAAGGGGCGTGGGAAAGGGGAGATCCCCGAGAAAACCCGTTGACCAGCGGCATCGTCCGGCACGATTCCCACATGCGAAGATCCGGGAGTGACCCGGGCCGGGAATCGAACCCGGCACGCCTCTGGTGGGAGTGCGAGTAGTCTAGCCATTACGCCACCGCGGCCCCAAGCAGAGTAACTACTCGTCTGCCGGGTTATGGTTACCTGGTGCGTTTACTGCAGTCGCGAATTTCGGGTACAGTGGATCTTTTACTATTAACATAGCTTAACATTTTAATTAAAAGTGACCTCTTTGGAACACCGCGAGCTGCGGGGATTTTCTCTGTGCCAAACTCTCCCATGGGAAAACTCGTTGTCTTCTCAACCTGAGTAGAATCAACCTTACTCGTGGCCGAGGCGGTGAGTCGCTTCCTGTGTCCGCCTAGCGTCCGCTGCTTTCGTGCGGGTTCGGCACTTTCTCCGTGGGACAACGGACGTCAGCCCGCCAGGACAAACCACCGTCTACGNGCAGTCCTGGTGTGACAGAGCAGTTTAGTAAGAGTCTCGTGGAGGTTCGTAAAGGCTGATCGCCATGAAGTCAGCACTTTTGAAATCGAACTTTGGGAAATGTCACTGCCCCTATCTGCAGCAGACACTTGATTGGGAATACGCACTGGCATGCATCCAGTTAAGTTGGTAACGACAGAGGGAAAGTAGTTCCATGTTTTAGCATTGAATCGAAATCTGTTAGATGAGCATTCGCGAATGCTGAAACTATTTAATTTTGATTCCTGTTTGTTTTAATATGCACAAGTGTAAAAAATTAGCACAGTTGTGAAATATTCACTTTTCTAATAATTTCACACTTTCACTCGATCGTCGCATGAATAAAGTTGTGAGGTGCATGTTAATTTTACCTATGGTGGCAGGATACATAATGCGCATACAAGTAGATCTTAAGCAGAGCTTTCAAAAATACTCAGTTTACCGTGAACTAGCGTATACAAATGACAACCTCAGGCTACACTGAGGAAAGGGTATTCGTTGAATCAAACAAAGATTGTTTGGCACAACCAAATTAATTGTCTGCACGGGAACAATAAAATATTTTGTTGTCAAAACCAAATTATTTTGTTTNTGTTTGGCACAACCAAATTAATTGTCTGCACGGGAACAATAAAATATTTTGTTGTCAAAACCAAATTATTTTGTTTGTTTTTTTATTTGTTTTCCCCATAAAAATACACCGAAGAGTCAAAAAAACTGTTATAGGCGTGCGTATGCAAGTAACAGAGGTATGGAATCAATCAGATTAACGCGATGCGGCCGGCAGGGCCTATACAAGACAACAAGCGTCTGGCAAAGTTGCTAGATCGGTTACTGCTGCTACAATGGCAGGTTATCAAGATTTAAGTGAGTTAGAACGTGGTGTTATGGTCGGCGCACGAGAGATGGGACATAGCATCTCCGAGGTAGCGATAACATTTGGATGTTCGCGTACGACCATTTCACGAGTGTGCCGTGAATATCGGGAATCCGGCAAAACATCACATCTTCGACATCGCTGCGGCCTGAAAAAGATCGTAAAAGAACGGGACAAACGACGATTGACGAGAATCATTAAACGTGACAGACGTGCAACCCTTTCTGAAGTTTGTGCAGATTGGATTTGTGGACTGCCCTGCAGGATTCCTGGTGTGAATTGCCTCCTGCATACCTTCAGACATTAGTCGAGTCCATGCCACGTCGTCTTGCGGCACTTCTGCGTGCTCGGGGGGCTCTACTTGATATTAGGCAGGTGTACCAGTTTTTTTGTGGCTCTTCAGTGTATCTGGTCTGTGCAACTAAATATGTGTTTGGCTCTACTTACATTAAACAGCTTCGGTTAATACTAAAAGCAAGATTGTAAGTCCTGTCGAGAATCTAACCTAGGCCTTCAGCTGCGCCGTAGCACTCTTAGCTGGATTAACTACGTATGAAATCGGAACGCTTTTAAATACACACAGCTCAAATTCTAGACAACGTGCTCAAATAAATTTNGATTAACTACGTATGAAATCGGAACGCTTTTAAATACACACAGCTCAAATTCTAGACAACGTGCTCAAATAAATTTTTCGAGTTTTGCAGCTTTACTTTTTAGCTTCCAGTACATCTTATTTTATTGTGCTGTTTACACCATTTTTGAGCATCAATATTACTAACAATCACTCTTACTATTCTTTTTCGAAAATGTAAACAAGCCCTCGAGATTTATTTTCTAACATGTTCGCCGTATTTGATGGTCCTTTGTATACCCACAGCAGTGTCGTTTGCAGTGGCGTAGCTCATTATTTTGAAATGGGAACGCCTCTTATTGCAGGTACTTCTTTTGATTGCTCAGTCGTGANTTATTGACACTATCGGTGCATATCTTAAAAACACGTTTCTTTGATAAACCAACGAAAACCTACGACTTGATTTTGTGTGTGTATAAAATGTGTTTATATATATATATATACATATATATACATATACATACATACACACACATAGACCAACACACCAATTTATATACTCAATTGGGTAGTATACGATGTCATATAAATATTTCGCTGGGATTGTAATTGTTGAACATATTGAAATTTGGCTTTGTTTACCATCAGGTTAGACTTTAAAAACTTCTACAGTTATGTCGGTTATGTCGCTTTGGTAACTGGTCCGCAGTTTGCCTGTCGCGGTATCCTAAAGTCCTAGACTATGGGCCATTAGCAAACAACTGACAATGGGGCAGGCGTATGATATGCGACCAATTGACAGAAGTAAATTTATCTCTTCTACGGAAAACGACCAGTGGCTCAACGCCATAAGACGCTCAGATGCCCCGGCGCCTTCCCTTCAAAAAATATTTTATAATTATGTTATGCATTTTCTTAAAGCGCCAGTCGTTTGTAAACTTTCTGAAATAAATAGACGTGCAACAGTTAGCGACCAGCAGTCGGTGGGATAGAGCGATCGGTGGGCTGGCAGGATTTTAACGACAAAGACATTCCTTCTCTCTCTGTATCTAACTTTGGCGCCAGGTAACGGTGACAGGGAAGATATCCCATTTCCTTAGGCACTGTTAAAAACACTCGTCAATGAACAAAACGAGAGAGTCGTAGNCAGCTCGAACAGCTGTATTATTTTTGCCTATTTGTTTTATACTTTTAAATTGGTTAATATTATACGAATTTGTGGCTATATAACAAGGAATATATTGTTTTGCATTAATAATTGTTTCGAAACTACTAAAATCAACGTTTAGAAAAGTAAATTTAATGAACCCCTTCAGTTAAAAATAAATATATATATAATTTTAGGCGCTGCAACAAACAAATATTTTGTTCGGAACTGTACTGATATCCAGACAACGCTTTGTCTTACATTGGGACCAATATAAATTCATATGTGCTTTGTTACAGGCAACAGTGGCATACGAGGCTACGGAACATAGTGAGCGAAGAGATTTGGGCGGCTCTTAACATCGAGGTCTTGAGAGCCGACGAGGGTGAAACGAGGCGAGTGTGGAGCAGCGGCGGAATGGATGGGGGATGGAAACGGGAGATCCCCGAGAGAACCCACTGACCAGCGGCATCTTCCGGCACGATTCCCACATGCGAAAATCCGGGGAGTGATCCGACCGGAAATCGAACCCATTTCGCCTTGGTGGGAGGCGAGCAGGCTTACCGCTCAGCCACCGCGGCCCCTTGAATCGGTTGGATTTGATTGGGGCCAGTCTCTCGTTAGTTGCTTGCTACTGGTCCAAACGCGTCTGGGGCGTGTCCGGACAAACTGTAGTCCAACGACCAACGCACAGTACAAAAACTCAAGGGTTTGAAGTCTAGTCTGTCTTAAAATAACAACGCGAATTTTACAGGTCTCTATGAATAGTTTATAGCTCCGAATAGTCCGTTGTCGTGATTAACACTTTGTGTACTGTCGACGAAATAGATCGTCGCTCGAGTATAAGAGATTTGTATGTAGTTTACCGTAACATCACAANACTTTGTGTACTGTCGACGAAATAGATCGTCGCTCGAGTATAAGAGATTTGTATGTAGTTTACCGTAACATCACAACATCCGTATTCTTCGACAATACGGGCGAAGAAATATTACTTCACCAGCAGTTTTCATAGGGTTCTCTGCAACGCAAAATTGCGTCAGCGACACTCCAAGCGTGAATTACTCAAATGAACAGGATGGACAGTACGATATTATACTTAGGAAAGAACATTTTATCGGAACACTTTCAACTCAGCATTATGTTTAGATAGGGCCAGTGACTTTTCGCGTAAAAATCGGAGCACACAGTAGACTTCAATACTACACACACACCTCAGCTGTTGTTATACCTCCGTTGGCTGCTGGTGCCGTGTCCGTCTTCGACCAAACCGCTCAGGACTAAGTAACTCCGACACTGAACCTTCGTGATTCGTGCGCAAACGGTTAACACGGGCCAGAACATTTTTTTTTTTTTTAGCCAATCAAAGTAGCTGGACGACCCTACATTGCTTTGGACTGTATCTTGTCTCGAAATCTTTTCGCGAAATATCACTGCCCCTATGTTTAGAGATAATGGAAAATCGCGAAAAAATTTTCGAGCCGACGTATCTTCTATAACACTCTATCTAGTTTAGTCTTTCATGATTAGATGAGCAAGTTTTCGACTCGGCTAAGTTTTTTGCAGGCCAATCATGAACGTTCTGCCTCATATTATCAGAGTCCTCCTTGTACCAGTAAAGTGGTGTAGTAGCTTCATACATATATGCATGACATACAGCCAATAAGGAAAGAAAACTGTCGTACATGTGTACAGTACGTTGGATCCTAGCAAACAGTAAACTTTTCGCGCGACAAACCGTCATCTCTAATTACGTCGGAAGGGAGCAGACCAGTAGTGAACGATGTACAGTATAGCAAGCTTGTACGGTGTTGTATGAACTAATGGTACGGTCGTAAATGGAAATACAGGGACCAACATACTACATGGCCCTGCAGTCATGAATGTAGGTGACTCACGCGCTACTAGCTTGTATTTTATTGTACCGCTCTCAGAGTGTCAACTCTTTCAGACCCAATTTAATTATCGTTTCAGGTGTTGAAAACAAAATTTTTTTTAGATACGTGCTGTACTTATGTCGACAAAACTCTTTTTATTAATTTTTTTATACATTTCAGTGCACTCCGTGGACTCCTCCGCACGGCAAGGACATTCGGAATGTGGAGCTTGTCTGTTTTACATAAATATAACATAAATTAACTATACCAATACGAAATAGCAACACACAGTCCGCAAAACAAATAAAAATCAAATAAAAATATAACAGATGACACAATTCTCAACTATGGAATACCCAGTATTTACAGACATACTTATGTAAGATTGTATTGCAAGATATAACCACTTAGTAAACTAACATGCAAAGCATATGTAAACTCACTGAAATGAAATATTTTTATTTAAGTTAACATATTCTTTCATCAAGGAAGTCATACAATTAAACATAAAATGAACGCATGTTTATATATCAGTAATACAAGTGAGAATTTAGTTATTAACCTCTTCTAAAAAAATTCTGTAATTGAATAAAAAACTTCATCTATTATTTCTCCCCTCCCCCCCCCCCCNTGTCTACAACTATAACCTAGGCCAGTAAGACGGTTTGCGCATCATTCACCTACCGGTAAGATCATTGGTCATTGAACTTCGCAGTATACAGCAAACCCTTAAAAAAAAAAACATACACGTGTGTAACTTGCATAATTGTGTACACAGGGGTCTGAATTTGTTAACAAACGTGCACCGCACTCAGAGTGTTAATTTCCTCCGTCGTATAACGTCGTCACAGCCGCACGCTGCAATGGCGGGCGGGGGCCCGACAACGCGACGCGGCAGACAAGTGCCGGTGTTGACAAAGTTCGGGTCTCTCCACCCTCTCCCCGCGGAGGAATAAAAAGCAGGTTCATGGGGCTCCGCAGCTGTTGCCGCACATACGTAATGACGCACTTGTTTACCGGCGCTGGTCTAGTCCCCCCCCCC
>NQII01004660.1:63777-84966 GCA_002778355.1 Clitarchus hookeri
TGGTTCACTTTTTTTTTGTATTCTTAAGTATTATTTTTCCTGGTGTTTTCGCCGGCCTAATAGCTGTCAATTTATCGTTGTGTTAGTGGGCGACGCTGTAGCTTCAACGGAATGCATTAATAAGGGAAACGGGAGGACCCTAGAAAACCCAACGGCAACGTCCGCTGTGTTTCCCACTTGTGAAAATCAATGTTTGGAACCTCCGGGAATTGAGCGTGGTGATCAAGTTTCCTTTTAACTTCAACCACTGTAAAAGTAACGCCAAGAAATCCGGTTATTCGAATAAAAATAAACAATATAGTTTGCTCTAATACAGTAATGCTAACTGTATTATCAATTCGAAAACAAGAATCAAGTAAAATGCAAAATATAATGAAAAATTTTGAGCAATACAGAATTACTATTTTAAAATAAACATAAATGAAAAAACAAAATATTTATTACGTGGAGTAAAGTAAACACCCACTAATACCATTTCCATTCCGTTTGGCAAATTGATTAACCCCGTTTCTCACAAAAAAATATTTTGTTGAGGAAAATATTTTGCTGAAGCTTACCGTTTTAATTTTTCTACCGTTAAAATTAATATATGCTGCTTTAGAAACTAATAAAACTCATTGGAATTGGTTCTGTGCTACCCATAAAAACACAACAAACCTAAAAAAAAAAAAAACTTTTATATTCATGGTTTGTCATTCTAGAGTACGGTGGTATAATTTCAAAACAACGGAAAGGAAATAATTTACGTGTTTCTTTTCTTTTCTGTTTTTTCCCCAGATACGCCGTATCCTTGTCGTAAATGTGGAACTTACGCTTATTTGCTCTTTGGCCTTGTTAGCAGGTAGTTCTTACGTAACACTACTCTTTTGGCGTGTTGCTTAATTTTTTGATCTCATCTGCTTTCCCTCCACCAACTCCAAGGCCTGCATGTTTGCATGTATGCCTGCATCAGCTGCATTGATTCCACTTTAAGCCATTAACCTAAAAAACACACGAAGAAATGAGTTAGTCGCCCGCCTACTTGGCACTTGAAACACCTTGTGGTGTGTTGTCCTTGAAACACTCGTTTTACCACGAAACTATTGAAGTCCGTCCAATGTGCTGATCTACGCACGAAAAGTACACGCACTCCAGAAGTGGCCTGTTGAGTGCTTTCAATACGCGCAACGCACTCTAGAAACACACTTTCAGAGTACTCCAAAATGGTTAAAAACGGATTTTTTTTCCCAAAGCGCTGTATATCAAAATATACGCTTCTGGTGTATACAAAACTACTCAAGGCCTCTACACTGAATCATCTTATAGACGTTTTACCAACAACATGACAGGGTCGCAGCTTAAAGTCGCATAGGTAGAGACCTGAAAAATTCGCTAGTTCAATGACCTGCAGGCTAGACTATACAGTTGTATGTACAAATATGCCGATATCAACTGCACATTGGTTGTCTGCTGTCACAGTGGAAAGCGACAATTGGACGTCATTCTCCAGGATGTGTCAAACACCGCGTGGATCAATGGCTAAAGATATATGAACTCACGTGTTTTGGATTCTAGCTTGTCCCGAAATTAATCGGCGAATTATTCAGGTATCTACGCATAGGTACACGCAGAGCGACGAAAATACTGCACGCCAGTTCAGAGCCTTGCGCTTAGCGGCGATGGCGAACTTGATACGCGTAGCAGTTTAGCCCTTATTGTGGGTATCATATTGCTTTCCCACTTCTCTGGTCCAATGAGACTTCTGAGACTCTGAGAATGAACCTTCATGGTTGGTCTGCAAAAATGTCAAGACTATTGAAAAAAAAAAAGTATTATCCAATCAAGAAGGTCAGAAAGCTACAGAATTATGAAAGATATGTAGACTCAAAAGATGTTAGCGATTTTACAGCGTCTCTAACCGTAACTTCAGGTGGAACGAAATGTATCGAAACTTAACAATTATTTTTCAAATTTTGCGTAAAATAAAACGCGATATTTGCTAAGAAAACGCTTAGGCTGGCAGAGGAACACGGAGTATTTTCTGTGCGAGAAACTTTTGCATCTATTGATTTTGTCACTTAAACGTACGTCACAATTACGGTTACCCAAAGTTTCGTAGGCACTGTACCATCCAGGTCAATGGCAGAAGGTCGACACGCCACACAAAACGATAGCTTTTTCATTTTTATTCGCTGATTGGCTTTTCGTTACTCTGGCCAGTAAACTGTCAAGAACATCTGGCCGATATCTTCTCATCGTCATGTCTCTCGTTTTCAACTTAGTTTAGGGTAGTTTAAAGTTGCATCTCGATAAGCAGAATGCAAATAAGATAAGGAAGTATACTTATAAACACGACCCGAAAGTTTCGTGTCAGGAGGACAATGGCCTGCTCTCTCACCGCCGACACTATAATTTGCGAGGCCGCGGTGGTATAGTGGTTAGAGTACTTGTTTTCCCCTTAGGGTAACCAGACCATATTGTTTAAATAAAATTGTTATAAATTTACAATAATCTGTTGTTAAATTTTGAATTTTTTTTTTTCAAATATTTTGCTCTTTTTTTTTTTTGTAGAATTTTTTTGGGTTAAAGGTTTACAAGGTCACTGGGTCAAGGTTAAAGGTCAAGGTCACCTGAATCCAATATGGCGGTAGTAGTCAGTAATGTAATATGCTCGCTGACTTTTATGCATTTATTCAATTTTTACAATGTTTTCTCGAGTTTTTAAGATTATCGAAGGTCACGGTTATGGGGTCAAGATCAAGGTCACTTGGGTCCAACATGGTGGTTGGGTGACGTCATAACATAGCAGCTGGTTGGTTCCAGTCCCTTGTCCCCTCTAAGCCAAAACATTCAAAAAGTTTTATAAATAAAAAAAAAATATATGTATTTTAAAAATAATTTATAGCAGTTTAATATTTTTATGGAAATTTTTAAAACAATTATTAGAATGTTTGGGTTTTCAAGGTTATTCGTGGTTACGGAGTCAAGGTCAAGGTCACCTACATACAATATGGCGGCTAAGATGGCTGACAGTCGACTCCGGCTACGATCCTGGATCCCGAGTATTGATTTGGCGTACGCTATGCCTTTAAAACCAATGTGGCCGCCACTGCTCTGCCCTAGAAAACGATCCCCACAAATAACCCCGATAAAATAATGAATTTTTTTGTGATCAACAACATTAAATGGCCCCTTTAGCTTGGCCATAAAATGTGTGTGTGTGTGTGTGTATATATATAAAATTATTCACAAACAGGATTTTATATTTCAATAGCGAAGTGGAACTGTTACTTCGAAGGCAGCGGGCGAAATGGAATAAAAGTATATCTGAACGCCTTTGGCTCGATTTTTCGCGTCATAGCCAGAACAAATCGCTGGATAGGGTCGGTCGTTGTTTCGCGCCGGGCGTCATTTCACGCCGAGTTTAGCTCATCGCCGTACACTGCATATCCTGGACGCCAAAAAAAAAAGGAAGAAAATTTCTGGGAACTTCGTTAACACTTAAACATTTAATTATAAACAAAAGGGGAAAAAAATGTTTCCAAGAACCACGCAAAAAATAAAAAAAGGAATAAAGATCTTTAATGACGATTGTCTTAAAAATTAAACGCTTTTTACTTTTTACTATTTTAAAGACAATTTTCTTCCCCATACTTTTGAAATCTATTTAGAAAATTTTATTTTAAGGCATTAAATTTTGTTTTGTAGTGTTTTTACGATTACTGTAGCAATTATTATAAAAAATACCGCAGTAAGTATATTTTAAAGTTTTATTGGTAGAGACCTGCAATATTTGCGTTATTTTCTGGCAGCAGTCTAAAATTCACCGTCCTAAACATATTCGAGTCAGTGCCATTTTTTTTTATTGGCTTATGATGCAGTGAGGATCCAGGTTTCCTTTTGAATTGGTTGCATGTGATTGGGCCAGTCTCTCGTAAGTTGCTTGCTATTGGTCCAAAGGCGTCCATGGAGTGTTCAGGCAAACCGTAGTCCAATGACAAACACAGTACAAAATCACAAGTTTTTGAAGTATAGTCTGTCTTAAAATAATAACGCGAATTTTACAGGTCTCTATTTATTGGAAATGCGAGCACGTGATTGAGGTGCAGAAATGGAAGAATTCGATACTGCGCCGCAAGTCTAACAATGATATAATTACGTGACACATTTGAGAGGGGCGGAACTGTGTGTGATGTGAAGAAAGGTCGGTGTGGCAGGAAGAGAATGATAATCGACGAAGGAAGTGGGAGGGGGGGGCTGTGTCGCACACATTCATACATTCCACCTGGAAGTCGAAGTCCGTGCGGCAATCTGCGCGTGACAGATGTCAGCAAATAAAGTGTCCATCGCATTTGAAACAAGTGAAGTGGAGGCCCTGCGTTGCCACGTTAGTTCACACTATGAATGTGAAGGCAACCCAGATGGGCGTGTCGAATTTTGTGAGTGGGTTGTGAACACGTGCAACTACAACGAACATTTTCACTGACGTAATTGTTTGGTCCTATGAGGCAAGCTTTAAACTGAATAGAACTGCCAACCGCCGCAACAGTGAACACTGGGCTGGTGAAAATTCCCACATTTTGTTAGAGCAAGCAGTTAATCTTCCTGGTTTGACAGTGCGGTGCTGTATGTCTGCCGGAGTACTTGTAGGGCCTCTCTTCTTTAACGGAACGGCGACAGGTGAAAATTGCCGTGCTATGTTGCAGAAAACAGTGCGTCATCTGTCCACCAACTCTACCCGGGTGACGATTGCTTTTTACCAGCACGACGTTGCACCGCCACGTTTCCATCAAGATGTACAGTCGCTCCTGGATGGAACGTTTGTCGGGAGGTGGATGTGTTGACGAGGAAGAACGCCGTGTGTGCCACGAGGTCAAGGACACTGGATGCCACGAGAGACGCGATTGTGACAGGCTGCCAATCTGCTCTCTCGGAAACCGTAGCTACTGTTTGTAGTTACGTTCTACAGCATTGCAGACGATTTCTTGCTGCCTATGGCAGACATTTTGAACATTTGTAACCATTATTAGCATTCGCACACACACACAACTTTGTCCTTGTAACGTCAAATACGAGCAGTCCGAACAGATTGTCGTTGAGAGCTTCTCTGTTATTCCCGTTCAAAGTCTTAGGGCTTTCAGTGCAGTGCAGTTACACTGGCTTTTAAGACAAGTTAGGATTAAGTCGCCTATGTTCTCGAATGCATGGCTTATCACTAGGGGCAGTGATATTTCGTGAAAAGATTTCGAGACAAGGTACAGTCCAAAGCACTGTAGGGTCGTCCAGCTTCTTTGATTGGCTAAAAAAATGTTCTGGCCCGTGTTAACCGTTTGCGTACGAATCACGAAGGTTCAGTGTCGGAGTTACTCAGTCCTGAGTGGCTTAGTTAAAGACGGACATGGCACCAGCAGCCAATGGAGTTATAACAACAGCTGAGGTGTGTATATAGTATTGAAGTCTACTGTGCGCTCCGATTTTTACGCGAAAAGTCAATGGTCCTACTTATCAGTTGGATTGGTCTCTGTTGTCTTATTTAAAACCCTCCTATTTGCACATACGGCACACACAGACAATTGCTGGGCGCCTTTCTGCCAGTAGAATGCCGAGTTGAAAGTGTCACAATCAAATGTATTTTTTTTCCTGCGCATAATAAAATACAGTCCAGCCTGTTCATGTGAGTAATTTAACTTGGATTGCCGCTGGCGTGTTACCACGTTGTAGAGAACCTTATGGAAATTTGAGGCGAAGTAACATCTCTTCGCCCGTGTCTTCGAAGAATGTAGGTGTCGTAATGTAACGACGAACGCCATAAATTCAGACGACGTGTCTTAACATTACGGTGGTAGCACTGCCCCTGTCACCCGCCACATTAAACTTTTTATTTATTTCTTCTTGATTCAAATTTAGGTAGATTTATTGAAAAAAAAGCGACAGTAGAAGCTTAGCTTATTGGCTACCAATCATTACGGACATAATTGGTCTACCGGGTGCGGCAACATAACTTCCTTTTTTCAAAACGAAATAAAACCCATCATATGAATCAGAAAATTTAAAATGTTATTTGTATAATGTAGGTACATATCTAAAGTTTTTTCCTACGTAGTTTTGGAAAACGTATATGGTAGGTGACGTCCCGCATTGCTCATACACTGAATAAACCGATTTCTGGCGTTTGCCATGACCCTCACCAGCATATCTAAGCAATAATTGACTTAATACAACATTTTATACATTAATTCATCCTCACCTCTAATGACAACCAGGGAACGCCTATTAACAATCCGGTACAAACATTTGCACAGAACAGTGCAATGTAATGTTCTATAATAAGACATTTTCAGTAACGACCCTGACTTTTGTGTCATGGCACTAAAACGAATAATTTATGTTTATGGGGCGAAGCAGCCTCTTACAGTCTTAATTTTGGACATCCGTATTTGCTCCGCGAACAGAGTGTGAAGCTGTGAAGTCAACAGGGGACTTGCGTCGTTTTTCCGCCCGCTTGGAAATCCGCGGCAGCGCGTGGGGCTTTAGCGAACAACATCAAATGAATGAAACCCACACACGGTTTCTCCGTATCGCACTCGGCGCCTGCGGGGCGCGAACGACCTTACTACGCATGCGCGGTTCAACAACCTTGCGTCGATCGTCAATTCTCTCCAAGTGCCGCGCAAAAAGCAAATACAGTAGACAACACTGCAGGCAGTGGCGAAACAAGTCTCCAGCTAAGGAGGGCCCACGCGTTTAGAAACCTCGCTAGGGACGGGGGCAAGTATTTGGACGCCGCTCTTTTGTACGTACATTTTTGCTTCTCTTATGAATTTAATTTGATGCTATCAAAAACTAAATTACATGCTACAGAGAAGATGGAGTGAGTGCACGAGTGAAGATATTTGGACGGTTCTTAAAAGCGAGGTCTTGAGAGCCGATGAGGGTGATTTAGCAGCGCCGGAATGATAAGGCGGGGGGAAGGGAGATTCCCGAGAAAACCCGCTGACTAGTGGCATCATCCACCACGATTCCCAATTGCGAAAATCAGGGAGTTACCCAGCCGGGGATTGAACCCGGTTGGCCTTGGTGGGGGGCGAACAAGTTAACCGCTCAGGCACCGCGGATCCATAGAATATAGAGAGAATTCTATAGCCCAGAAATGAAATGTATAAGAAATACATTACAGCAATATTTTTGAGATTGCTTACTGTTACATGTTGCCAGGGGGCGTATCCGAATTCGTTAGTTATTGCAGCTTTAAAATTAAAAGAACCAAATTTAATTTTTTTTTTTAAATTTAGTTATAACGCTTTAGAAATCACACAGCTAATATACGACATTAAACTACGTGTCTCTACTACTGACACTTATTATTATCAGTGAGCACAATATTTCATTCTAATCTCAATACTAATTTAAGTAAATATCACTGTCTTAATACTTACTAGCCACTTAATTCGCAATTATTACCTACAAATGTTCTATCAACCGGTCTATTGCCGTCATTCCAAATGTCGTACACTCACGCATCCAGTTCAGTAGTCCCCGTCCCTCAGTCGCACTCTTCACTCTGCCGATGCTCGCAGTCCGCAGACTTCACTCCCGCTGGTCGCTCTCGCCGCCACTCCGCTCTGCTGGCTCGTCGCTTCGCTGTCTTCGCACACATGGCGCTCGAGGGCATCACAATCCTCCGAACTCTAAAACTGTCGGCTCGGAAGCCCGGCGCGGCTTTAGTAGTCTCGCCAAACCCGATCTAGAAGGTTCTCGGCACTACAAGTCTCGCTGAAAGAGTCAAGGGCGATGACCAGAACATTCTCTCTAAAATAATCTCAGAAATTTTCAATCCGCTGAAGTCAGTAGCGCTTAAGTACCGATAGGCTTATCTGGCACGCGCGGCGGCTCGCCTTTTTAAATAACCGCGCACTTCTCATGTTATCGCTCTGCCCTCGGCACACTGATACGCTCGCTCGAGTGGGACGGGACAAGGGAAGCGATGCATACCAGCAACACGTAAGAGTATGTTCGTGTATCTGTTGTAAAATAACAAGGTTTTTTTTTTGTTATGGGCTGTTTACGGGGTTAATTGAGCACTTCTGAAATCAACGTTTCAAGAATGTCACTGCCCCTTCCTGTAAATTCTTAAAACGGGCACACTGACTAGCATGCGCCCAATGAAGCTAGTAACGACGGAGGGAAAGTAGTTCCATGTCTTATCATCGAACTACTTTCTTAATAATTTCACAGTTTCACTTGACCGACGCATGAAATAAGAGATCAAACCCATAGTAATGTTGATTTTAATATATGGTAAAAGAATACACGATAGGCATACAAGTAGACATTAAGCAGGGCTTTTCAAAAGTGACTACTTTACCTCGAAGAGCCTATACGTAGGGGCAGTGATATTTCGAGAAATTATTTCGAGACAAGATACAGTCCAAAGCACTGTAGGGTCGTCCAGCTTCTTTGATTGGCTAAAAAAATTTCTGGCCCGTGTTAACCGTTTGCGCACGAATCACGGAGGTTCAGTGTCGGAGTTACTTAGTCCTGAGTGGCTGGGTCAAAGACGGACACGGCACCAGCAGCCAATGGAGGTATAACAACAGCTGAGGCGTGTATATAGTATTGAAGTGTACTGTGTGTTCCGATTTTTACGTGAAAAATCACTGGCCCTACCTATACGAGGTTTTCTCACTAGAGTAACGAGATTTACGCGGTGGGGATCGAACACTCGTCAGATAGGCCTGCCACCCGTCCGCCCACGTGGACGGGCTGGCACTTGGGAACAGCCGTCACATGACCGAAGGGAAAGCAGAGTTGTCGCAGTGGCCCAACCGGGAGGGCCAGTGAGGCAACGGACCGGTTGTATTCCGAACGGCTGCGATGAGTAAGGAGCCGCTTGTGACGTTGCGTAACGCGGGTTTCGGGGCCCGGTTTAAATCCCTCGTCCCCCCTCCCAGCCTCTCTTATCCGCACCGTCATCACAACCTAACCAATACCGGGCCCAGACTTCGTAACACAAAAGCCACGCCCACCTGCCAACCAGGCCGCACATAATGCTAGTCCGAAACTTATTTAAATTACAAGTTATGTGCGCCCACTCAGTTGCTCTGCCGTCGCTGGTGGATGCTAATGACCCTTTTAAAAATTACGCAACGAGATAACGATTGTGTAAAAAGGAAAATTGTCTGCCCGTATGTTTATATATACAGATAATAAACAATTTTGCGAAGTAATTACACGGATTTATATTACATTGTGGTTTATTAGCACACACTGAATGCTGATCGGCAAATCTGAAAAGGANGCCCCCAACATCTGGTTGATTACTCACGCCACCAATGTTTCTCTTTGTATTAGAATTCCCCCCTCTACCCCCCCCCAGACAATCATCTATGCTCATTCTGTCGAATGCACTCCACACACCATACTAATTTTTTCGTTTGTCATTTGTTTACCTAGGTGATGATAGGTATTAATTATCGATTTCACTGCCAGAGGAGGTGTCGATTTAGCCACTATGTTGGTTGTTGCCGACCTTGACCCCAATGACATTGAACTCGAAAAATCTAGAAAAATCACGGTCCATACAATTGTCCATTACTAGCTGGTCACAACAGCGGGCCATGCCGACTAACCCTACTAGCCAACGACTAACTGCACCCAAGACTGGATCCTGGCGAGACTGACTGAGCACAAGACTAGCTCCTGACGAGACCAGTTACTGCAAAACTGACTAGACCGACCGACAAGACCATCCCGCCATACCACACAACTATACAAACGATGATGGACAATCTCGAAAAAAAAAAAGTCTCTAATAAGAGTTTCGTAGCTAACCTCTTCGCACAAAATCTTAGCAAAATTTTCGCAAAACATTTTTACCACAGCTGACGATACCAAAGGGTCACACTAACTTACCAAGCCAACTGACCAGGCCAACCAACTAGTTGCGAAACATTCCTCAAAAATATTCCCCTCATTTTATTCGTTCGCCGCGTAGAACTCATCCATTTTAAACGACCCGAGTAAGACATGATACTTCAGATAAACCCATAACTTTCCTCCTGCACAAGCTCACATAAATTTTATCTAAAACAGACTCTAGCAATCGATTGTTTACACCACTGAATTAATAATTCTTTCAGAGAAGCAGAAGGGACTGTATAATAAATTAAACACACATTAATATGTATATATAAATTTACCTTATATACTTTATATATTCTCTATCTTTCTAATTATTTTCTCAGATGTTTTCAGATCATGAATAGTAGCCAACAGTCTCATATGATATAACCCCGATCTTTCAGTTCATCGATGATTAAATGTATCTCAACAATGCGTGAGAGATACTCGCATTTTTGTAGGTCAATCAAATATCTGAGTCCATCAACAAGTTCATTCGGGTCTTCAGGAAATATGTTACGAGCGCTCTTAACGCCTTCTGCCTTCTTCGCACCAGTTGTCGAAGGAAACTCGCTGCTGAAATATGTGGGAACGTCGAGAGAATCATCATCCTTCTCAACAGATACTTCATAAACACTATCGTTATAGTCATTATCATCAATGATGTCTTCATGATCGCCTACACTTCCTGGTTCATCCTCAACGTCAAGTTTACATTTCTTTGTAGGAGTCGCATGGTCATCATCAGTATTTGGAGCCGATGACAGTTTATTTTGAAGCTCATCGACTTCACGCAATCGTCTTGCCAGCGTACATTCCGCACGTACCGACTCTGCCACGCCTCGTAGGTATCTCATTCCGTCATTAGCATTAACTGTCTCATCGTAATCGTCTGCGGAATCAGTACCCATCGATGCAGCAGAGCGCATTGACATCACTTGCTGACTCTCAAAAGACGAATCCTTGCAGTCCTTGGTGCGGTTATTCATTGTATAACCTTGCATGTACCTATTGTAACGCTTCATCATGCGAGCTCCCTCACCATCTGCGAACATTTTGTGCAGTGTATTAACAGGAGGTAATGAAGTAAATTCATGTCGTCTCGAGACGAGCAATGGTTCCTTGCCTTTACATGTACCAATGTCTCTCTTTAAATTATACCTTCTACCAAATGTTGCGCCGCACGTATTGCATGTTAGTATTTCTGGAGGTCGGTTTCTTTGAACATTTGCTCTTTTCATGGCGTCGTCCATTACAACTTTTACCGAAGATCCTGGCACAGTAACGACATTGTTTTCCATGTAATTGTCGAGCAATCGATGGAAGTTTGCTTGTAGTCGTACATGACATTCACGATTGCACATCGTCAGTGATTTATGAATGTTCTAAAAATATTCTTATAGAATTTTTAAAAAAATATTTTGCTAATTTTTAGAATATTTTGCGATTCCTTAGGTTTAAGGTCAAAGGTCACCGGGGTAAAGGTAAAAAATCTAGTTAAAGGTCACATGGATTCGAAATAATGGCATGGTGACGATATAACATGGTGGCTAGTCTGGGACCCCCATCCTCTCTAAGACGAAACATTAAAAATTTAATTTCATATTTTTTTAATGCATTTTTTTATAATTATTTTAAATTCATTTTTTGATTTTTGAAAAATTATTTCGGAATTTTTGGATAATTTTGCGATTTTTTGTGTTAAAGTTCAAAGGTCACTGATGTTAAAGCCCAAGGTCAAGGTCACCGACATCCAACATGGCGGACAAGTTGGCGTCCTCCAGCAATGACTAAACAAATGACAAATTAAAAAAAAACAAGATGGCTGTATATGATGGAATGAGTAATGTTGTTGCGAAGGGGGGAGGGGGGTAAGACAATGTGAATGATTGGAGGGGTTCAGTTGTCTGCTGGACGTGGTGTTGGGTGGACTTCGGGAAATGTAAGTTTTCATATATTTTTTATAATATTTTTTAAATAATAGTTGAAGAATATTTGTAAATAATAAGTTTTTTTTAAATAATATTTAATAACTTTTTAAATACATTTTAAACATTTTTGTATACGTGTTTTTTTTTTGAGGGTGGAATTTTCCGGGTATTCAAGGTTAAAGCTCACCGAGATCCAAAATGGCGGATGGGTGATGTTGCAACATGGCGACTGGCCGACCGGAATGACAGAGCATGAAATATGCCTGGCGCCTGTGCCCCGTGCCCTTGCACCCAACTTCCCTAAATTATTCTACTGGTTTCTTAATAAAATACGAGGCACTTTCTTCCCCGTCCCTGCTTCTTGGCGTTTTGTTCGGTTCACGATCTTCCCGACAACGAGCCGCTCAAATCTCTTATGTCAACTCATAGCTAGGGGCAGTGATATTTCGCGAAAAGATTTCGAGGCGAGATACAGTTCAAAGCACTGTAGGCTCGTGCGGTTTTTTTGATTGGCTGAAGCGAGTTCTGGTCCGTGTTAACTGTTTGCGCACGAATCACGAAGGTGGAGTGTCGGGGTTGCGGAATCCTGAGTGGCTCAGTCAAATGCGGAGACGACACCAACAGCCAATGGAGGTATGACGACAGCTGAGGTTTATATATAGTATTGAAGTCTACTGTCTGCTCCGATTTTTTTTCGCGAAAAATCAGTGGCCCTACTCATAGGTAAATACTAGAAAATTTCGGGAATTCATTTTAGGAGACATGCTAGATTTCGAACACATGTACAATTATGTTAGGTTGCAATTGGATCGCTGTTCGTTAGACACGCCCGGGTGAACTCTGAACCAATGACCGATCTACACGGGAACAAGCACCGAATCCCGTGTTACCTGGTCTGAAGTAAAACTGGCCACATACGGTGCAGCAGCCAATGAACAGACAGCTGAGGCTCGAAACTACATAGGACAGTGGAGTCTAGCTTGCAGGTCGTTCAAAACGCGACATTTTCCTATCCGTACTCATAGGCACAGGGCATAGGACATATCACTAGAACATTCAAACGATCAGAATCCTTGGTCGAAGTTGATTCACAATTGAATATTTATATATATTGTATTCGCGGTTTATTCAACTTTTTGAATCGAACCTTAGAAAAATAACCAAACACGTGTATAGGATGATTTTTCAAAGTATGCCATTTATCACAATCGTTCTATACTTGTGTTAACATAAAAGTAGATTATTTTTGGTTAAATCGAACTTCTACTTATACTTTATCTATAAATTATAATAATTCATTTATAATGAATGTGAACAAAGACAAAATAGGTATTGGTAGTGCCTAGTAATAAATAGTTCTTACGCAAAGTATGATTAAAATGATTGCGCACGAATGCGGTGCGTTTTCTCTTTAGTGTAATTTTCTAGACTCGGTTAAGCCTTGTTCCCATGAGGCGGAGGAATATCCTTGAAGTATAACGAACAGGGCTTCAGAAAAGTTGGAAGTAAACGTGAATTGATTATATTGTTTTTAACCAATGATATTTGGTTTTGCGATGAGTCTGACGTCAGTTGGCAGTGTTGGTGAATAATAGATAAGCAATCTTTATTTAATGGAGAAATTTTACGAATTTAAGTGCTAAAAAAATATAACTGTCATCAAAAGGAACTTACACTTTTCACAAGAAAGCACAAGATAACGACACTTAAATAAAGCACTTGTGTAAGCCAACGTTTTGCTAAATCCAATTTACGACAGATAATTAAAAAATATGTGATTATATTTCGTTGTATTTCCATTCTAGTGCGAAGAAAAAAAAAGTTTATTCTTTTCGTGGCGTCCTACACAATACCACTCGATAAATGGTACATAACTAAATTTATTCTATGAAAATTGCAAATATTTTATTCTCTTACATACAAAACCGAACATCCGACACCAGTGCTACCTGGCGGCGAAACATTTTATTTGCCAAACTAAAAGCAATGAGCTACCTAATCTGAGTGGTCTTCGGCTGGCTACGTAAAAAAACGCAATATTTGGCATCTTTAATGTTAATTTTACTCAGGTAAGGAACAAAGCGAGTTTTCTTATACGAGCGTTTGACACAGGGAACATTTCCACCGCTAGGTGCGCAGTGCTCTAAAGAGGTCACTTTTAAATATAATTCTAATCTACGTGAATTATAAAAGAGAAAGTTTTTAATTAGTTACGAAGTTATTTTATATTTTATCAATGTTTATTGGAATTATCCAAAATTTTTGTTAGCCTGCTCACCAAGGCGAATAAAGGTTCAATCCCCGGCCGGATCACTGAATTTTCGCAAATGAGAATCGTGCAGGACGATGCCGTTGGTGGACGGGTTTTCTCGGGTATCTCCCGTTTCCCCCCGCCCTTTCATTTCGGCGCCGCTCCATACTCAATTCAATCGCCCTCACCGACTCTCAAGACTTCGCTGTTAAGAGCCGCCCAGATCTCTTCACTTTCAACATTGATCTTCCCAACCTGAAATACACTGCAAATGGAATTTGGAAACCTAGTGAGCAAGGCGCCCGAGTAGCGTGGGGCGGGAGCGCTCTAGCGGCCCACGCTGGAACTACGTGCGAGAATGCGCACGAAGGTTCTAAAAATACCGCGATGCCGGACGCTGCGTAAACAGGCAAACAAGAGGAACCAGAGGGACTTTTCCTCATGGCGTGTAAACAGGTTGTTCTCCGGCACTCCGGCAGTTCGTGTCTAAAAGGACACCGTACCAGTCGTCCATGAGACACCTGGTGCCAAGCTTCCAGTCAACAACAATCCCGGGATCTTAATAGTACCGTTTATCTTTATATTGCCTCGCCTCGACCAGGAAAACAACAAAACAAAACAAAGAAAGACAACAAAAACACGCAAACAAATTAAACTATAAAATGGAAGAGTGGCGTGGAGAGTTTTGGGCGGCTCTTAACATCGAGGTCTTGAGAGCCAATTAAGTTGAAGTGAGGTGAGAGTGGAGCAGCGCTGGAACGCAAGAGCGGGGGGAAACGGGGGATCACCGTGAAAACCCGCCGATCAGCGGCGTCATCCGACACGATTTCCACATGCGAAAATCCGTTAGCGACAACGCCGGGAATCGAACCCGGTTCGCCCAGGTGGAAAAAGGGAAGAAAAATTATTAAGGCCGGACCACAACTGATCTAGCACGCACACGCACGGGAACACAACACACGCACAGCATAAATGTTAAAGCTACAATATTAATGCCGCACACGCAAGAAAGTTCCGGATGTCGTTTCAAAATTCGCAGGATATGATCGTAGCTACAATTTGTTTACGTGTGTTGCCAGCATTGTGAAAGGATAAATTATTTGGTTAATATGTGGTTGTTATTTTCACAACGTGCTTTCTGGTAGGTATCGAAATGGACGAAACGCAATTACTTTTTCAACCATTTTCATCTTCACGTGAACTCGGTGGTCTCCATGTCCTTATTTGCCACGCACGGCAAACAGCGCACATATACAACAGGAATTTAAATCTAATTAGAAGGGCCACCGGTTTTTCGCGAAAATATTTACGTGAAAGCTAGACTCCAATGTACTATGAAATACGTGCAGTTTTACTTTGGTTTCTTTATTGGGCTGCAGTTCCTTACCTGACTAGGCCAATCAGAATTAGGTAACTCCGACACCGTGTGTCCTCCGTGAGTACCGGGCAGACACCTGCAATGCGTGACAGTTACGATCATCCAATCACGAGAGTGGAACTGAGCTCTAGTGTTCCGGAGTAAAAGCAGCACCTTCGACTTCATCGGATGGGACTCCTAAAGCAGTGCCGCCATCAATGACTTCGTCGAGGCTTCCTTTGTGTTACTGTGGCGAGATGTTTGCCTACAGCCAAGGCGCAAGGAAGCACGAGAGAACTACTTGCGTGAAGGGCCCTTCCTGCGCCATGCAACGATGTGTCAAGTGTCAACGACTGTTCAAACGAGGTGATAAGCCGAAGAGACATAGCAATAACTGTACAGGTAGAGATCCTGCAGCTAAGAAACTTCCTGTGCTAGCTGCTGGAGTAATCACATCGAATGGATTCTACCTTAAACAATAAGATTTCAAGGGCAATTTAAAAGATTATGTGATTGGTATGGTCAGTGATATTTCGCGAAAAGATTTCGATACAAGATACAGTCCGAAGCACTGTAGGGTCGTCCAGATTCTTCGATTGGCTAAAAAAAATGTTCTGGCCCGTGTTAACCGTTTGCGCACGAATCACGAAGATTCGATGTCGGAGTTACTTAGTCCTGAGTGGCTTGGTCAAAGACGGACACGGCACCAGCAGCCAATGGAGGTATAACAACAGCTGAGGTGTGTGTATAGTATTGAAGTCTACTGCGTGCTCCGATTTTTACGCGAAAAGTCACTGGCCCTAGTGATTGGTAATAACATTGTCGGTACGTAAAACTTATGTACATACCTTGACCTCATTAAGCAAAGGATCGAATCGACCAATTAACAGAAGAAGTCGAAGAAGGGCCGATAATGTTTGCTTGGAGTGTGCCTACAAAAAGCTACAACCTTCCGATAAAGCCAAATAGTCTACTAGTATTCAAGACTGCGAACGTAGCATTGCTCAATGTTGATAGCATTCCAGGAGCTGCAGAAGCCAAGAAAGATAAACTTTGTCGTGAAGAAGAAGAAGAATGTGTGTCTGAGGTCGGACACTCGCTAGCACACACTGTCTTGAACTGCGTGTAAGCAGATTATATTCACTATGTGGTGAGTGAACTTGCTGTTGTAAAGACACTATGTGAATGGCGTGGAGAATGTAAGGATTCTGGTTTTTGTATATGTAGTCTGAAGTGTATAGATAAATAATTTCAATGAAAAAAAAAAGTTTCATTTCTTACTGGTGATGTACCGTGTCCTAGCATGCCTACTTCCCTGATACAGAGAATATGATAACCTTGGTTTTCAGATCTGTCACTACATGATGGTATTCTAGTTTAGCGCGAAAAAAAAATCGTGTTATGTATCAAAATATAATGATTTGATAGTTAGTACTTTAATATTTCTTGTGTAGTAGACCCAACACTGGGTGTGCACAAATAATTTTATAGTAATTAAGTTATAATATTGAAGTTAACTCTACAGAAACTAAGAATGGACTGCCATCATAATACATTTTAAGCAGGTTGGATGCAACAGACATGAACACATGCTGTTGAAGTGGTAGAAATTTGACCCTGAGACTTGGAGGGGAGGGCGATGGTCGAGTCGGGCCTGGCTGACCTATATAAATTTTAAAATGACTGCTGTTGCTATAATGCGCCGCAGTTATTTTCCTAGCAAATGTCAAACTAAATGGAAGATTTCGAGTGTTAAAGGCCAGGGCCATACGGCATAATGAAAGATTGCGGAAGTGATGAAACCAAAATGGTGGTTCGAGGGGGACCGAGCAATCAGCAGGCTACTAAAATCAAGGTGGAATGGCATGGCGCGAATACAATGCAAGATGGTGGGTGGAGCACATGTGACTTAATCATGGTGACAAAATTAAGAAGGAATGACAGAATGAAAGGAAGGGAACCAAGAAAAAACTGTATCGAAGATGGAGAATATGGCACGATAAAGCATGAGAGAATGTTCGTTTCGTCAGCTCGTCTGGTGGTTAAATCGAGAAATCAGCACCACTTAGGTGATGGAAATAAAATACAATATGTAGGGCGCTGATAGCACCACTTGTACTTTAAAAATAACTTAAACAAATATGGCTGTCACCTGGTGGTTAAATCGCCAGTTTTCCTGGTTGGAAAATCGATAATTAATACACTAGCGCCACCTTGGGAATATGGACTCATGAAATCCAAGATGGCGGCCTCTAGCAATGTATAAACAAATAACAAACGAAAAAACCAACGATGGTTGCATACGACTGAAAGATTATGAGAAGAAAAGGGGGGGGGGGGACCTGCCAGCTAATTAACCAATGATTAACATTGGTAGGCAAGGGAATGTAAAGAAAATGTGATTGATTAGTGGGGATGGAGGCGGCTGACAAAACAGCCATTAGCAATTGGCGAGGGTCAGTCGTCTGCTCGACGTGGTGCTTGGAGGACCTGGAAATGTAAATTTTTAAAAATAAACCTTTAAATTATTTTCTAATAATATTTTTTCAAATACAGTTTTTTATAATTTGTTTATTAATAATAAATTAATTAGTTTATAACTTTTAATAATTTTTTTTTTATAGATTTGTAGGACATTTTTTTGGGTTTTTAAAGATTTATTGGGTTTAAGGTCAAAGGACACTGGGGCCAAGGTCAAATGTCAATGTCACTTGTATCAAATATGGCGGACAAGAAGACCTACAGAACGAAGATGGCTAATGGTTAGGCCTGACTCCGGACCCTGGACCCCTTGTATCTATTTGGTATAACCTGTGCCTATAAAGCCAATATGGTCGTCACTGCTGTGAACTCGAAAACTATCCCCCAAAATCCGTCCGATGGATCGAAAATTGCCTTTCCGGGGATCGTTTTTGCAGCTGGGGGGGATCGGTGCTTTTTAGAGGGAAAACGGGAAATTTTGAAGGGAAAAAGGGAGATATCTAGTGAAAAAGGGAAATTCCAAGATGGAGGAGGCTGTCTCCGGTTCCGGCTCCGATCCCAGGTCCCGATGTGCCAAATCCGCCGTAATCATTCCACTGGTGAGTATACAGAAGTAAGATGTGGCGGTTCCTTTCGTGCGAGCGTACCTATTCGCTATTGGCTGCAGCAAGGCTCCGTAACTGGCCTTGTGCCTAGTTGGCTATTAACTAGCAGCCGCAGATTCCCAAGCACGTACGTTTCTGTAATGTTTTCAATTGGATCACAGTTTATCAGACACGCCCAAGTGAACTCTGAGCCGATAATCGACCTACACGGGAACAAAGCACAGAATCCAGTTCCACCTGTTCTGACGTAGAAATGGTTACACGCTGGATGAGCAGCCGATGAACAGAAAGCTGAGGTTCGAGAATACACGAAACTACGCGGAGTCTAGCCTACTGGCTTTTTAAACGTGACGTTGCCCTGACCCCTATCTAATGGCTAGTCTACCAGCTGACAAGTAAGTTACCAAACGCTGATTGACGAAGAACTTTCCGGTTTGTTACTGGCCAGTGGCAGCCATTTTGCTGGGGTGTGCGGCTAGAGTTAGAGGTTCTAGTGGGGTCGCGGTGGTGTAGTGGGTAGACTACTTGCCACCCACCTAAGCGAATGGTGTTCTCTATTCCTGGTGCCCCCCCCCCCACTTCCCGGTTTTCGCACGTGAGAATCATGACGTACGATGCCGCTGGTCGGCGGGTTTTTCTCGGGGATCTCCCGTTTCCCCGCCCTTGAATTCCGGCGCTGCTCCACACTCACCTCATATCACCCTCGTTGGCTCTCAATGCCTAAATCTCTCCACTCCACTCTCCATACACACCTATTCTTAGGGCCACCTGTTTTTCGCGAAAAGATTCCAACATATCTTCTATAACGAATTAATTAATTAGTTTATTCTTTCATGATTGGATGAACAAGGTTTCGACTCGGCTAAGTTGTTTGCAGACCAATTACGGACGTTCTACCTAAAGGTATCAAAATCCTAATTGTCCCAGTGAAATGGGGATTGCAGCTTCATCATGTATGACAACCAATAAAGAAATAAAACTGTCGCAATTGTGCACGGTACGTTGAATTATAGCAAACAGTAAACTTATCCCGCGATAAACCATCATCTCTACCTATTGTGTACGGTGCGAGGGGTTGGCAGTGCGCTAAGTGTCCTTGTTGCGCGGAGCCGCGCGACGACCCAGAGGCGGCGCCAAGGCTGCGCGGGACACGGCGAGATGAAGCAGGCGTTGGGACTTCTCTCCCCGCACACCCTCCCGCGATCCTTCTGCTGGTCCTACCAGCCGCCATAACCGGTTAATTAGCCGGGGCTCCGGCGGCAACCAGGATGCAATTACCAGCCGGCCCGCCCGTCGGCCAGATCCGCGTCGAAGCCCCCGTGCGGGGGCGGGATCGAACACGAACCCCGGACCTCGCTAGAGGCGACGACGCCACCTGCCGCTTACCAGCGAGCGAAGAGATTCGAGCGCGCTTTAACATCGAGGCCTTGTCGAGGGCGAAGGTGAGGCGAGAACGAAGCAGCGCCGGAATGCGAGGGCAACCTTTGAAAAATGTCACTGCTGTTAACCGCATGTAATTTTCAACGGGTGCGATGATGTTCATGCGCCAGTAAAGTTGGTGACGAAGGACACAAAGTAGTTCCGGGTTGGCGCAGTGATATTTCGCGAAAATAGTTCGAGACAAGATACAGTCCAAATCACTGTAGGGTCGTCCAGCTTCTTTGATTGGCTAAAAAATGTTCTGGCCCGTGTTAACCGTTTGCGCACGAATCACGGAGGTTCAGTGACGGATTTACTTAGTCCTGATTGGCTTGGTCAAAGATGGACACGGCACCAGCAGCCAATGGACGTATAACAACTGCTGAGGTGTGTATATAGTTTTGAAGTCTACTGTGTGCTCCGATTTTTACATGAAAATTCACTGGCCCTACTTATAGAAAGGCGTAAGCAATCTCTAACCACAAGGAAAAACATACCAATCCAAAATACTTGAAAATAATTTCGTTTTCCTGCACAAATAGCTGACATCATTTCTGCACACAGAATTTTCCGATGGTCAGTTAAATTCTACAGAAGGTCGCGTCTTAATTTTTATTCTTCTCCTTGGTTTTATAACCGATTAGGCAAGTGCCATGAAGTTTCGCTGCGTGCGGCAAACAAATAACGAAATAGTGTTGTACTGTTTTAGAAGAATCTTCTCCCCAGAAGCACTGCGTAAATTTAAAGACATCGCAGGCAGACGCAATAATTAACCGACAGATAAAGAAACTTACGTCCGATTGTTTTTCATCAGGTTTTTTTCTCTTCGCCCGTTTAATAAATATCATGCTGTAAACATCTTTATCAGCCTACCGCCCGTAAACAAACATGAATTATGCTCGCGGTAAAGGCGTTGACAGATAATAATAGTTTGCACGGACCTAGCTGACCTCCGATAAATACTTGTATAAAAAACGTTAAGAAATAACCCTTTGAATGAAAGATAACAAAAACAGCTTTTTGTTTATGAAAAGGAGTATTTTTTCCGATGGGTCGATTGTTTGTTAACGTCTTTCGCAAAGGAGTTAATGCTAGCCTGGTACCGCCCGCTGTCCCAGTCAAGTAGTTCGGCTGACTGCCACTACCTGCACTTGGCGCCACCGTGCACCGCTAAATATACTGGAAGGACACGCAACCTTTTGCTTCATTGTTGTTTCATATCGGGAGGGAATTTTCCGGTGCCTATGCCGATTCCCCCCCCCCCCC
>NQII01004660.1:85010-95540 GCA_002778355.1 Clitarchus hookeri
TTCTTAGCTATGGCCTCAGCTATGGGTGCACTTTAGGGAGGCAGTTCATGTCTCCAATTGCGGCCATAGCTTCCTTATACCCTCTCTGCCGCGATGCACACCTCCTTTACATCACTTCCTCAGCCCTGAGACGCAATTAGTTCCCGTCCTTACCTCGGACGTACACTTAATACCTAGCAATAGGTAGAGACCGGAAAAATTCGCTAGTTCAACGACCTGCAGGCTAAACTCGACAGTCTTATGTACAAATATGCCGATATTAAATGCACATTGGTTGTCTGCTGTCACAGTTGAAGGCGGCGATTGGGCCAGCGTTCTCCAGGAGGTGTCAAACACCGTGTGCACCGATAGCTAAAGTTATATCAACACACGCGTTTTGAATTTAAGCATGTCTCAAAATGAATAAGCGAATTTTCAGGTCTCTAGCAATAGGGTAGGCTAGGAAAAAAAAATTGGTTTGCTTCATTTTGGTTTTAGCCCTCCTAGACATCGCATACATACACTTTGTATTTCAAACTATTCGCCTTTTCTCCTTTTGTGAAAATAAAAAACAATATCAAGTGATTCGACACGAGAAACTTTCTAGAACCTCTCCAAGAAAAGTGCCTGTCGTGTGCGGTGATAAGGGACGCCCAGTGCTTTGCGAAAAGAGTTTCTGTTTAGTAGTATTTAAATCATTTTCGCGAGTGAATGGTTAACCATAGACTAAAGACGAGGCAGACCGATTCATCGTCTTCTGCACATGTACCCAACATTGACCTACCCCATTTCAACTGTCAAAATCGCAGTGTCAACAACGATGAACGTATTTGTATATATCTTAATTTTCAAAAGATAAGCACTTTTATACGAATAAAGTACTTTTATTAATTTTAAATTACTCTACTTGATTTTAAAAAAAGTTAGAGGTAGAACATAAACATCTCAAAGTGTTTGTTTGCATAAACAGTTTTCTAACCTCAAATTATATTCACGTCGTTCATGACAATCGTGTTGGCATCAAAGCAGTTCGGTGTTGGGGCACGGAGATGGGTTCTGCGCAGCCAGCGAGATCGCTCTACCTCATATTCACGCTACGGTTTCGAATGCCCCGCATCCTAGGTTCCTGCCCGCAAATCACAGCCAGCCAGTTAAAAAAAGTAACCTATAAGCTTTTCGCGGTTAATTGAGCACTTCTGTAAGCCCTGCTTGAGATATACTTTTCTCCTCATGTTGTAACCCTCCGCCGAATATAAAACTAACGTTGCCACTTGCCATGGACCTGCTTGCTTTATCCATGCATGCGAATTCGTACTGAAACACGTATAAAAAAAAGATAACTAATTTCAGTGGCTTTAAATTTTGTTATTTCACCCGCAGTAAAACGTAAAATATCAGAACTATTTTAATAGATTCTCGGCTAACTTAACTGAGAGAACCTCCCTGCCAGTGTGTACCACGCAGATAAGTAGTTATGGGCAGTAAATTTTCCAAAGGTTGAATTTAAAAAATACTCACTTTACCGTGAATCGCCTTTAATTATGATTTGCCCAGTCAAATACCACAAAGCCCTTTCCCAAATACACGCGACTAGTTAAAAACATAGAACTGCTGGCGCACACGCAGAATATCGAAATCAAGCCTGCTTTTAACTTCTTTCGCGATAATCCGGCATCGCAAGTGATGATGACGTTTGTTACTTAGCATTGAAATAATTGCGTGCCAGAGGAAAGTCTTAGTGACATGAACGCAAGTTGGTTTAGTGCGCGTGTCCCGTGTTCGATTCAAGTTAAGAAACTCTGTGTGGTTCGTAGATGTTTACTTGAACACCTTTTAAATAAACTACGGAAAAATACAAGTAGTCCGTGACAGCTACATTTTTGAGTAAACGCCGATTACTGCGCTGATAGTAACGTTGACGGACGATTAGGAGGAGCCCTTCTTTGTCTTTTTGAATTGCGAAGTTTTAAAGTATAAGATGCTGAAATTTCGTTGGTTTTTTTTTATAACGCACATCGTGACATTAGAGACATGAAAAATTTCGCGAATTCGTTTTCAGGACGAACTAGATCAACACCCAATTGTGGTTTTTGCTCATTTCGCGTTTGGTTTGCAAAAAACGCAAACGCAAAAATAAAAACGTACCCACTGGCTCCGTTGCATTTTCGCATTTTCCTCTGGAGTTCTCTATCCCGAGGGTCACACCTACTGCTGATACGTAAATATATTTTCGGCTACTTATGGCGTGTATGTCAACGGCACATGACCATCCTGGGCGGTCACTAGGGTTCCCAACCCTCCAGGAATACCCGGGAGACTCCGGGAATAATGTTCAACCTCCCGAGCTCCCGGGATGCAATAATTTCTCCGGATTTGCTAAAATAATATTATCATTAACAAAATATATAAATTGAACCGAAATCGAAACACATGGAATGCATAAGCGCTGCCGTGCCGCCGCCGTCACGTTTGACGTGTCGCATCGCGCGCGGCCTCTCACCTCGTGCCTACCCCCCTACCCTCCGCAACGCGGGCCGCGTGCCGTTCCTTTGTTTTTTGTTCAATCAGTCGAATGAGATATTCATGCAGAAATCAAATGAAAGAAATTCCTGTCCAGAATTGAAGAAGCTTGTTACGTTTGTTCTTTCCATCCCTGTCTCTAATGATTCTTGTGAACGCGTATTCAGTATGATGGAACAAGTGTTGAGCAAGGAAAGAAACATAATGAACATATCTTTAGTAAAAGCTGAGTCACAAATATTACGAAATTTTAATTTTTTTTGTAAAACTTTTTATGATTATGTCCTAAAAAACCGACAAATATTAGATGCTTCTCGAAAGCAATGTAAATATAAATTTAGAAATAAAAATTAAAAAATATTAGCGAATTTCATTCAATGCCCCCCCCCTCCCCCCGGATCTGTTCAAATCTCCCGGGTTGGTTCCTTCGAGAGTTGGCAACCATAGCGGTCACCCATCCAAGTGATCGCTTGACACCGGTGTTTTTCGCGAAAAGATTTCAACACCAGTTGCACTCCAAAACACTTTTGTTCATACGTACTTTCCTGGTTGGATGATTCTGCACGTCGCGTGTCTCAATTGTCTGTCCGCGAATCATGTATGTTCCAGCATCAGTGTACTTTATTCTGATTGGCCCAGTCAAATGAGAATATGTCTTCTCACGTAGACACGTGGCCAATAACCAGAGGAAGTTGTGTTTGTGGACGTAGGATATTGAAGTCTAGCATGGCCATAAATATTTTCGCGAAAAAACACCTGTCCCTAATGATGACCACGCCCGACACTATTTAACTCACTGAGCAGGGGNGACCTCCGAGTATGTGAGTGCGTAGACCTCCGAGTATGTGAGTGCGTAGGGACACTTGAATTTCGCGAAAAGATTTCGGCACGCGCTATACTTCAGTACCCTGCGGCCGTACCAGCAGTTTTATTTTCCTTGTTGACGGCGTATCTTCGTGAGAAGACATTTTCCCACTCGGCTGGCCAATCAGAGTTATGTAGCTTCAATGCTGTACGTCTGTGATTCGCGCGCACCCACTTAAGGCGCGTAACATGGAAACCATCCAATCACGAAAGTGGATCTCAGCTAAAGTGTTGTGAAGAACAACTGGTCGAGAAATGTTTTCGCGAAATTCGGATGTCCCTATAACAGTGCGTTATGGCCATCGGCAGAGGTTGGTTCACGAATTGTTGGAGACGAAAAAGGATCGGAGCTATTTAAAATTAAGTGGAGTAGAGAGATTTTGGTGGCTCTGAATATCAAGGCCTTGAAAGCCGATGACGGTGAAGCGAGGTGAGTATGAAGCAGTGTTGGAATGCAAGGGTGGGGGAAATGGGAGATCCCCGAGAAAACCGTGAGATCAGCGGCATCATCCGGCACTATTCCCACATGCAAAAATCCCCGAGCCTTCCCGCTGGGAATCGAATCCGGTTCGCCTAGGTAGGGGGGGGGGGTGAGTAGTCTTACAACTACACCACCGCGGCTCCTATGAATAAATGAATAAGCCGCAGAATGCACTACCAATAATGTCTCTCGACTGTGATAGGGTGTAGTCAACGAGTAATTGACATCTGCTTGAGTGTGCAAACGACTTTAAAATCTAGCACAAAGGTCACAATAGTCGTACCAGCCTGAGAACGGACTTGGCTCCGCCTAGCCAAGTGAAAGAGAGAGACAGAACGACTTGCAAAGCACCGACCACAGGTAGCTGGCAGGTGGGCAGACGACTCTGCAGGCACTCCCTCCCCCCTGCCGTACCACTGTAGTACAATTGCTTCCTTTCTCGGGGAGAAGTAGCCCGACATTGGCAGAGCTCCCAAGTCCTAAGTTACAGCGGCGCTACTGTTTTTTGCGAATTTTTTTCTTTCCATGTGGTGATAGTTTCTATAATAGCAGCATATTTAACACTTTGCACTCTGTGTATATTTACTAGCATTCAAGGAACGCTAATATTGTTCCGCTTTTGCATCACGTTTGATACGCACACTTCACTGAGTAAAGATAATTAGTGGCTGATCGTAAGCCAATGGAATGATGAATTGATTGTCCCCAATCAAATATCCTTTTATGCGTAACAGATAGTACAATTTATATTATTCTAGTTGTTATAAAATATTATTAATTTTATTTACTATAAATAGTGCTGATGTGCTGTAAAGTTCTTTTCTGAGATCCTGACAAGCGTTAAGGAATCAATGAAACCACATCCATGAGGCTTTTTTTTATCGCGGAAATATTTTCGTTTTTTAATGTAGCCCGAATTACACACGATCATAGTGTTTTAAGTGTTAACATTTTAGCCTTAACTTGCTTAAAGTTCAACTTGACTGGCACACGAGCTGTAATCGTTAAGGGGGACCAGACTCAGCCATCTTGCACACAATAGACTTCAATACTATATACACACACCTCAGCTGTTGTTATACCTCCATTGGCTGCTGGTGCCGTGTCCGTCTTCGACCAAGACACTCAGGACTAAGTAACTCCGACACTGAACCTTCGTGATTCGTGCACAAACGGTTAACACGGGCCAGGACATTTTTTTTAGCCAATCAAAGAAACTGGACGACCCTACAGTTCTTTGGACTGTATCTTGTCTCGAAATCTTTTCGCGAAATATCACTGCCCCTACTCATTGGTTGCTGCTCCCAAGAGTGACCAGTATTACTTCATGTGCCTGGCAGTATGGCGCTCTCGCTACTTGTTTCCTTGCAAGCCTGCTATTGGCTCAGAGTCATCCAGAGCGTGGCTAACGAATTGTGATCCGATTGCAAAGGTGACATCGGTGTACACGTGTTGGACGTCTATCGTGTCTTGAAATGAATTCGCGAAAGGTTCCCTATCCATACTGATTGATCACTGCGTGCTGCGGAAGATTCCCTACATGCTACCAGGCGCTGACTGGCGGACGGTGTTCCGCCATGTTGGTGGCCAGTGACGCCATTTTGCTGGCGCGTGCGGCTGGAGTTCGCGGCATAAGTGGCTGTTCCACCTCTGAATTTTCCAGTATTTTGTGCTGCTACGTTCTTTTGTTTATTGCTCATGAGTTCTGTAGTAGCATCTTTGCGTGACTCCATCTCTGATCCGTGCCTTTCTCCTAAGGGTGATTAGTAGCGCCACTCCATTCTAGGGTCTCATTTCTGTCATCCCCGGGGATGACGGTCACATACGGGTCCAAGCTGTAAAGACCGTCACTCGGAGGGTGTTGCCTTGCCCTGGGTGCACTCCCCACACGCCATTATTATTATAGTAGCGACGTGCCAAATTCGCGTTGTTGTGTGGCTGCGTATTAAACTCCGAGTAGTTGTATGCTCGACTGACTTCTGTCATTGGCCGACAATTTGTGTGGCGCGTCTCAAGGACACTTACAGCCAATAGTAAAAGCTCACAGGTGAGCCACCAATCTCCAGTAACGAGGTCGCGCAGGTAAATGACGCCGTACAGTTGCCAGCGGCCAATGAAATTACCCAATCTGCTTGGGTAGGTATAAGGAAGAGGACCCCAGCATGTTCCCCAAATAATAACGAGAATTTAGCATGTCTCTAATTATTAGAATAGAGACTCGGGACATTTCGTGAGTTGAGGGACCGCGGTGGTGCAGTGGTCAGAGTACTCGCCTCCCATCTAGGCCAACCCGGGTTCGATACTCGGCAAGGTCGATCCCGGACGTGGGAACCATGCCGGACGATACCGCTGGTCGGAGGGTTTTCTCGGGGCTCTCCCATGTCCGGGGTTGCTCCATACTCACCTCACTTCACCTTCTTAAGCTCTCAGGACTTCGATGTTAAATAGTCGCCCAAATCTCTCCACTCCACTTCTAAACACGTCAGGCGTGCATTCCTGCGAAGAGGTCCTCCAACGCACACTGTTAAAACATTTGTATATATTCGGACTACTGTACAGATATGTACGGAAAATTTACGGAAACTCATTCCGTAATTATGAAAAAACGGAGCTGAACTCCGTAAATGCAAAATATGGAAAGTCTCCGTATAGAATTTC
Source organism: Clitarchus hookeri (assembly GCA_002778355.1). Classification (NCBI taxonomy): domain Eukaryota; kingdom Metazoa; phylum Arthropoda; class Insecta; order Phasmatodea; family Phasmatidae; genus Clitarchus; species Clitarchus hookeri. The sequence continues at coordinate 91,513 of NQII01004660.1, forward strand.
TTATAACTTCGGGTTTCGAGAACGAACAATGCCGAGTCTACACGAATATTTCGTCGCCACTGTAACTAGAAAATTATCGTTTCTGCAGCAGTTAGACTATCCACGACATTAAGATCTATTCTTTAACACGAAAAAAGTAATATCAGGCGTCCGTAACAGTTAGTAACACTTCACGCACACAAACTTAAACAAAAATTTAAAGAATACTCATGTAAATACACAAGAAATGCCAAAGTTATATCGCGGGTAGATACAAGGAGCTTGTAGGCGAGTGGTTAGGGTTGTAGACTCGGAATTTGTAGTCCAGGGTTCAAATCTCATTTAGGGATAAAATAAATTTTTATTTATACACAGTAGAACACCCGACTAACAAAAGTGCAGGATTTTTAATTTTTTTTAACTGGAAATATGGGAAACTATATAGCAAATGTACGGAGAGTTTCCGCGAATTAACAGAATGTTCTGGGAAATTTACCGAAATTCCGTTTTTTGGAAACCAACGTGTCCGTAATGTTTACGCAGAGTTCTGGATGCATTTTTACCAACAATTTCCGTAAAATAGTTTTTTTTTTTTAGCGGTGTTGGTAAAGCGACGTGGTGGGGCTGCAATTGCCGGTCTCGAAACACTTCTCCGACGTCGATGTGCTGTGGTTGGCCAGCCGCGAGAAGCCACGTTGCTGATTGGAGGAAACACGATGGACGCTCGCTCACGTGGCCTTGCCCTCGAGCCAACCCGCCGTCCTTGTCGAGTGGTTTTCCTGCCAAACAAGGAGTTTCTCGCGGCTTTAAGAAAAACAAAAAGAACCCTTCGTTTAAATTGCTTTGCCGTGCAAGCGTGGACAAGACAGGTTTATCGCTGGCAATCATCACTGAGTTCTTGGAAAAAATACGTAGCTTACGTGCAGTAATTTCACTTAAAGAGTATATAATATGTATGATGCACTACAATCCCTGTCAATAATAAATGAGAGCTATTATACATATGCATCATGCACAGGGCCACTGTTTTTTCGCGAAAAAAAATCGGAGCGCACAGTAGACTTCAATACTATATATACACCTCGGCTGCTGTCATACCTCCATTGACTGCTGATGTCGTCTCCGTATTTGACTGAGCCACTCAGGATTTCCGTACCCCGACACTGTGCCTTCGTGATTCGTGCGCAAACAGTTAACGCGGACCAGAACGTGTTTCAACCAATTAAAAAAGCTGCACGAGCCTAAAGTGCTTTGAACTGTATCTTGCCTCGAAATATTTTCGCGAAATATCTCTGCCCCTAGCTATTAGACATACACATCATGCGTCTTGAATTGTTACTTTGAAATCACGGTCGGGCACTTATTTCGCACTCTATTGAATTAAAATTTCAGTTTTCTTCCCTGTCATTTAATCAACGCTGTAGGACTTTTTTTTTTAAATCTCTTCTTGCACCTCTCGTGATATTCCGCGGCCCAAGGTTTAACGAAGAACTCTGGGTGGAACTTGGGACGTACTTTCCTCTGCATGCAAACCGGATTCTACGTCACTATCATTAAAAACAAAAAAAAACTTAAGAGACAGTTTCAGCCTTACAGCGGCAACACGAAACCCGGAATAGTCAATTTTATTTCATGGCTTATTTCGTCATGGCCATAGCAATAAAAGCGATTCTCAGTTGTGAAGTATTTTTGAATTAAATTAAAAGGGTAGTTGCTCTTGTCCGAGATGGGTTCTTCGAAATCAGGCGGAGGAAATGGTTTTATCACAATAATTGTAAACGTCTCAATCCTTCAAGTTTGTGATGAAACCATCACCTGATGTCCGATTTAGGAGAAATATCTTAAACAAAGGCAAGGAAACCTTTAATTTAATGCAAATATTATTATTTAAATTACTAGAACCGTAACGAAATCGAAGCGACAGTAGGTTGAACAGTGGCCATTGAAAACTCTAATGGCTTCGTGAAGAAATTCAGAATAGTTAGGGCAACGTTTTTTTTTTTTTGCGAAAATATTCCAAAACACTATATCTAAGATCCAGTTTCGTGTCTGGATGATATTAAGTGTCGCGCATTGCAGGTGTGTGCCCACGATTCACGGACACTCAGTGTCGGCGTTACCTAATTCTGATTAGCCTCTTCCTTTTTTTTTTTTTTTTTTCTTNGACGATTTCCTATTACCTTCGCGCCCGTGCCCTTTCTGGGTAATGCGAGGACGGCATAAGAGCTTTCCTTTCCTTTTCCGGTTGATTGTCTCTTCCTTTCTATCGACCTTTGGCTTTCCGTCGGAACCACGTAATTCTTCTACAGCATTTGATTTGATTTTATTACACCTGCATCCAGATGGTCTGGAGAAGTCGTGTGTCGCGGTTAACCCGCCATTCACCCAGTTCCCCTCACTTCCTGGGATCTATTTTACTTTATATCTACGTCATTATACAGCGGCACTAACTTCTCGACTAATTAACTGATATTCTACTTTCAATTCAATTCCTCTGTATCGATAAACACAGGAGAAAGGGGAGGGGTGATCAAGACATATTTTCGCTCCCCCTTTCCCCTCCTTTTCCCTGGTCCTTTAGTCTTGAATTTCGTCTAAATCGTGTCCCGTTCCCATTGTTATTGTCTGCATAATACCTGGTTCGATTACCTGTTATCTGTATTGGTATTTGTTACTCCTTTCCATCAGTTCCTTGTTCATTGCCAGGTCGTCATGTGTGTCATTTTCAGTTCATCCTAGTGGAGGGCAAGGTCTCACGAATCACCAAATCAATCGAATCAAAGAAATGGGTCCACTCCCACTTTTGGGTTTCTATGGCAGTTTCATACTCTCAATTCCAGGGGTAAGATACTTAAGGGAGAATTCTGTTTCCTGTTTTGGAGGATTCATAAATAAACACCCATCATATTCCTCTAATCCTTTGAAAACTTACTTTGCAAACTCTCCATAATATTTATCTGTATTTTTATGAGATAATAAACTTCTTCTTCTATTTGCAGTTTGCTACGTTACTCCATTCTAATACCTTCAATCCTTAGGCATTCCAGTGAAGAGTGAGTGAAGAGATTTACACGGCTCTTAACAGCGAGGTCTTGAGAGCCGATGAGGGTGATTGAGGTGAGTATGGAGCAGCGCCGGAATGAAAGGGTGGGGGAAACGAGAGATCTCCGAGAAAACCCGCTGATCAGTGGCACCGCACGGCACGATCTCCGGGTGCAAAAATCAGGGTTAGGTATTCCAGTGTCACATGCTGAACAGTATCTTCAACTCTACAGGTTGGACAACAACAATAGTCCACTAAATTAAATACATGTAATTTAGCTTTGAGTATCCATGTCCTGCAGTTATCTGACTAAGATGATAAACAGTTGTTTAGCATACACCACTGCAAATGGCGTATGACGGGGAAAAAAAAACATCTCATTTAATCACTTTGCCCCTTCGGCAACCAATAATTAAAATATCACTAAATACAAGCATTTTTCAAAGACTACCTGTTTTAAAGACTGTATTTAGACGTATTTCATTAAACGTGCACAAGCTACGTTCATTTGGTAATTTGCGTTTATCTTTTCGCCGAAGAACGGAGTTAACAACAAAAATAATATACACTCCAAGCTGGCCGTGCAGCCATGCGCAACGAGTTTGCTTTATGGTGCCTCTTTTACAGCAACGAGTTAAAAACCTGCCCGGCCATGTTTACAACTGCAGCATAGTGCACGTATAAAACCCATCATGCACTCCTTGTTTTGTGATTCCACTCTCTACATATAGACTCTTATATACTGGAATTACTGTCGTAAACTTTTGCCTGTAAACGAACCGCCGTAAAGGCCCCTAACCATCATATTTTTCTTGGAATTGGCAGGAGGTTGACCTTAAATACGGAATTACACTTGACGTTCAAGTAAAAATAAAGACACTCCTCTTTAACCGTGATTAAAACTCAGATACGGCATGGCGGTTGTTTTCATGTAAGCGCACTGTGTCGCTTGTTGTTCGCACGTGGCTGCAGAATACGTAATTATACAGAAGTTAAAATACGTGGG
>NQII01004660.1:95678-108342 GCA_002778355.1 Clitarchus hookeri
GAGTTCAATGACCTGCAGGTTAGACTCTACAGTCTTATGTACAAATATGCCGACATCAACTGCACATTGGTTGCCTGCTGTCACAGTGGAAGGCGACTATTGGACCAGCATTCTCCAGGAAGTGTCAAATACGGCGTGGGCCAATGGATTAAGTTATATAAACCCACGTGTTTTGAATTATAGCTTGTCCTAAAATGAATCCGTGAATTCTTAAGGTCTCTAGGTATCAGTGGAGTAATTTCTCGCTGAAAGAGTTACGCGGAGGCTAGACTTCTATATCCTATTTACACACTCGCAGTCTTCATTTGACTAATAGCCTCTTTACTTTGTGTGAAGACAGTCTGTTGCATGAGTGAGCCAATCGGAATTAAGTTCATCCGATTCTGACCGTCCATGATTCGCGGGCAGACTGGTAAGACGCGTAACAATTCAAATGATCCAATCACGAAATTGGTTCTGAGCTGTATTGCGTTGGGGCACAACTTATCTGGAAATCTTTCCACGTATTCATTTTTATGACAAGCTATACTTCGCACATATGTGCATTTGCGTAATGTTTGCAATTTGATCACGGTTCATCAGACACGCCCAGGTGAACTCTTGAGCCAATAATCGAACTGCACGGGAACAAGCAGCGAATCCCGTGCCACCTGGTCCGACGTAGACCTGTAGTCACGCACCAGGGAAGCACCCAACGAACAGAAAGCCGAGGCTAGAAGATACTCAGGACAGCGGAGTACAGCCTGGAAGTAGTTTAAAAACGCGACATTTTCCTGTCCCTAGATATCGGGTGCTCTAGGAAGAACGGCGTTCCGACATTTTGCAGGCCAGTGACGCCATTTCCGCTGGCGTGCGCGACACGGAGTTCGCGGAACAAGCAGCTGTTTCATCTCAGTGCGCTTAACACTTTCGACACTCGGCGAGATCACTTATCAGACTTGCAACTAGCAGTAAACTAGATGCGAAACATCTGTATATGTATCAGTGAAGAGCTGAACGTTTAATCGACTGTTGCTGATCGCTTCTGCTATGACTAAGGACAGTGATATTTCGCGAAAAGATTTCGAGACAAGATACAGTCCAAAGCACTGTAGGGAAGTCCAGCTTCTTTGATTGGCTAAAAATGTTCTGGTCCGTTTTAACCGTCTGCGCACGAATCACGAAGGTTCAGTGTCGGAATTACTTAGCCTTGAGTGGCTTGGTCAAAGACGGACACGGCACCAGCAGCCAACGGAGATATAACAACAGCTGAGGTGTGTGTATAGTATTGAAGTCTACCGTGTGCTCCGATTTTTACGCGAAAAGTCGCTGGCCCTAACTATGACTTGTTCTCGCGTCCACAGAGAACCCAGCAGGTGTTAGCGGCCCAATGTGTTCAAGGGCGTTATCATATTCGCGCCCACCTATAACAACAGTAAACCAAATAAATAGTGTCTGCCAGTTTATCAATCTAATTTACGTGTTTTAAATTCGAGAGGCGTTTTCCACCCCAGTGATATATCATGAGCTGCATTAATTTTGTCTTTTATTCCTTGCTGACCAGACATCAGAATAAAATTGACATGCAATTTTATAACTTTTTAAAAGCGAGGTGATATAAATAAATGTTGGCCAATACGACATATGGGCACCATGTCGTAAGTGTTAAGTACTATGTGGTATTACATGCTCCTCAGGGAAAAATATGTTTTACAGTCCGAAAATGTATTTAATAAAAAATATCCTTTCCTTTAGTATATTTCTTGAGTGTTTTCTGGAACTGATTTTTTTTTGGTTATATTTTAACTAATTCAGACACACAGCGTACAATCGTGTATATGTAGAGTTAGTAATTAAAAAAAAAATAGTACAGGGTAGTTAGTCTATTGCCATTGGTTGTCGTCTGATTTGGAAGGCGTTTTCATATTTGACCGGGCCACTCAGAATTCGGNAATAGTACAGGGTAGGCTCCAATGCCGCAAACACTCAACAGTAGTTAGTCTATTGCCATTGGTTGTCGTCTGATTTGGAAGGCGTTTTCATATTTGACCGGGCCACTCAGAATTCGGCAAAATCGGCACGGCTCCTACGTGATTCGTGTGCAGACATTTAACACGTGTAAAAAAGGTAATCCAGTCAATCAAGATAGGTAAACGACCCTACAGTCATTTGGAACATAACTTGCCTTGAAAACTTATTTGCGAAATTTCACTAGCCCTATGTATATGTTGCGCCATAAGCGCAGTCTTACCTAAATCTTGGTTTATATTTAATGGAAAATATATTACACTTCTGCCCGTGGTGACTGGGGGTGCAGTTAGTTCCTCCACAGCCGGGGGGGGGGGNGGGCGAGGCACTTTACACAACTTTAAAACATCTTACACAAGTGCATTCGAAATTTTAGTCTTCAATTCCGTTGAAAAAGAACGGCCGAACCGCAAGTCACTAACTTTACTAGTACGTCTGTTATTTTCAAATAATTTTTTTTTTGCTTCCTAAGTTTATTAAGGTTCGTTCCGTCGACTTTTTTTTTACGATATGGAGAGTGGAGAGATTTGGGAGAATCATAACAACGAGGTCTTGAGAGCCGACGAGGATGAAATGAGGTGAGAATAGAGCAGCATCGGAATGTAATGTCAGGGGAGACGGGAGAACCCCGAGAAAGCCCGCCGACCAGCAGCATCGTCCGGGACGATCCCCACATGCGAAAATCCGTGTTGGGGGGGCGGGCGACCGGGAATCGAACCCGGTTCGCTTAGGTGGGAGGCGAGTATTCAGATCACACTATACCACCGTGGCCCCTTTTAAGATGTGCCTGTCAGTGTATTAGAGGGGACGACAATTGGAATTTGTAGAGTCGACGCCTGAAAGTTGCACGCAAATGTTATAGTTGGCCGGTACCACACAGTGCGAAACTCGGTTCCAAATGATCTGCCCTGCGGGTTGCCTAACTGTACTCTAAGAAACTGTTCGCGTCATACCACACCACTGTATAAGTATAAGTATAGCGAGAATGAGCGGGTGGGAAAGTTCCCCCCCCCCATACACCCACGGTAGCGTTCCTACACATGCTCAGGAAACAGTCAATTGCACAGTAAAGTTACCGATTATTAGACACTTGAAAAATTCACGAGTTCAGTGACCTGTAGGCTATACTCTATTTTCGAATGCAAAATCATGCAGATATCACTGTTCATTGGTTGCTTGATGTATTAGCGGAAGACGGTGATTCGGTCTGCATTTTACCGTGTATTTATTATAGCCTCAGAGTTGTCCAGGAGGTGTAATTTAACGGGTAGACCAATAGGTAATCGTTATGTTTGCATGCCCCAAAACTTTTCTAGCTTGTCCCGAAATGAAAACGCGAATTTTTCAGGTCTCTTCCGATTATGTATATTGTAGCGGTGCTGTACATTACTGTATTTGAAGTCTGATAAATGTATGGTAGTATTCCCATATATTGTATAGGTTTAAAAAATTCCATTGCAGTTTTGCAGGATTACTAGAACATTTTTTTTACAGTGTGATTCGTAGAGGTACGTCGATTCCGCAAATTCTTTCAGAGGCAGGCTAGACTTTAATTAAGGTACTTGAGTTTTCCTTTTTCTGACAGGACCTCAGTGGTTTTAACATGCCGCGATCAACTCTTTGGCTAGAAAAAAAAACAAGGCCAAAACAAATTCGGCCGTATCACACGGAACCAAGCTGAATAAAAAATATTCTCGCAGCATTACAGCGGCTGAAGTATAAACCTGACTCCGACTTGTATTTTATATATAATTCACAATATTTATTTTANTACAAACGTACGGGGTTTTGAATTCTAGCTTGTCCCGAAATGAAAACGCGAATTTTTCAGGTCTCTACCGATTATGTATATTGTAGCGGTGCTGGTCATTACTGTATTTGAATTCTGATAAATGTATGGTGGTATTTCCATATATTGTATAGGTTTAAAAACTTACATTGCAGCTTAGCAGGTTTACTAGAACATTTTTTACAGTGTGATTCGTAGAGGTACGTCGATTCCGCAAATTATTTCTGCGGCAGGCTAGACTTTAAGTAAGTTACTTGAGTTTTCCTTTTTATGATGGGACCTCAGTGGTTTTGACATGCCGCGATCAACTCGCTGGCCAGAAGAAAAAAAACAGGCCAAAACAAATTCGGCCGTATCACACGCAACCAAGCTGAATAAAAAATATTATCGCAGCATTACAGCGGCTGAAGTATAAACCTGACTCCGACTTGTATTTTATATATAATTCACAATATTTATTTTAAAATTGATACAAATAAAAACAGAGAGAAAATAGATGGGTTGTCAACGCCTAGTAAGAAATAGTTATCATGCAAAATATTATCAAAGCGAGTGCGTACGAATGCTGTGCGTTATCCCTTTGGTGCAATTTTCTAGACATAGTCAAGGTTTGCTAGCATGAGGCGGAGGAATAGTACGGAAGTAGAACTTCAGCAAAACTTCAGAAAAGCTCGAAGTAACCATGAATGGACTATATAAACAATTGTGACTCGAGTATGTATAAAGGACTGAGAAATATTACGGTTGCTGCAAAAAAAAATATTCGTGAAATTCACGTAGTATCTCTACTGGTTCGTAAACCGTGACGTTGCTCTATAGTACATTCATTGTAACTTCCAACTTTTCCAAAGCCCTGCTAAAGTGCTACTTCCAGGATATTTCTCCGCCTCATGCAACCAAAACTTAACCGAGTCTACAACATTACACTAAAGGTACAACGCACCTCATTCGTGCGCAATCATTTTCGTAACATTTTGCTTTGGAACTATTTCTTACTGGGCAATATTAACACACCTTTATTTTCCTTCTTTTTTTCTATATTAATTACAAATAAAATATTATAACTTATAAATAGAAAAATAAGTAAAATTTAAGTTTAATCGAAAATGATATACTTTTATGTTAACATAAGTGTAAAACGCGTGTGATACACATCATATTTAGGAAAGAACGAAGAACGTCATAGATTGGGTTATTTTTAAAGGTTTGACTAAAAAAGTGTGAAGATACTTCGAATAGACTGCATGTTATAACTTCTTCGCATCGCTATCGCAGAAAACAATCAAGCAATGCCTCAGCTTAAGTATAGCACGAGTCAAAAATATCATATGAAACCATACATTTCAGTTCGCCTCAAAGTGTTGAAAATGTATAGTCTAAGACGCAGATCTCTAAATAGTATTGTATGGGGCATATTGGAAAAGAAATTTTTTCTTTCCCCCGTATTTCTAATATTCATAGCATTAGTATTTGTCAAAAACAAGCATTTCTAATCCAATATAACTTTACTCAAACGACATGGGATATCCATGTAGTGTGTAGATAAATGTGCTCATGTATAACTAACGGTGACGCCAGTTGAACCGGCATTTCTTTAACCTTAACCATGAATGCAAGCAGCGTTCTCGTATCGGTCACGCCCCTTGGCGTGATTTACTACAAAGAGGCTGGAGTATTTTTCCAGACAGTTATCCGGACATCTGGCTAGGCTCGAGTTGACTCTCTGGGTCAACTGTCGTGCCAAGGTTATTCTGGGGCTCTCCAGTACAATAAATTATAACGAGGGTCACGCATGACCTCAGCGTATGAGAGCCACGACGCCAACAGCTTGGATTTTTTCTATGACCTTCCTTTACTGTTCGTCGGGACACAGAAAAAAAAAACATTAGAACTTAATAGAACATTTTTACAGATCAAACATATATATTCTTTAAGTGTGTCAAAATACAGAGAGACAGTGAGTGTTACACAGTTAGTCGCTCCGTTACTAAATATTTATCAGCCTTTTTTTTTTTATCTTAAGGGTTTTGAATGCTTACGGCACAGTTATGTTCATTCTTAGAAACTTCCAACTTTTATGAAGCCCTGCTAAGGTTCTACTTTCAAGATATCCCTCCACCTCATGCACCCAAAGCTTAAAGGAGTCTTGAAAATTACGTTAAAGCGACAACACACCAGTTTCGTGCGCAATCAACGTAAAAACATTTTGCATAAGAACTATTTCTTACTAGGCATTGCCAACACGTCTATTCATCTCTGTTTTATTCATATTTATTGTAAAATAAATATTATAATTCATATACATATAGATATAACTAAAGGTTCAATGAAACCAAAACGAAGGTACTTTTATGTTAATAGAAGTATAAAATGCTTGTGATTCATGGCACATTTAGGAAACAGCAAAATACGTCACGTAGGGGGATTGATCGAAATTTTGACTTAAAAAGTGGGAAGAAACCGCGAATAGATTATATATTGAGTTTGCCGTAACGTAACGAAGTCCAAAATCCTCGAAGACATTTGATGACGTGATATTACCTCGCCAGTAGTTTTCATGACGTTCACTTCTAGATATTAAAATGCCAGCAGCACTCAAAGTGTAGAATTACTTAAATGAACACATTTTTGTTGTATACTAATAATGAACGTTGTACAGTACAGTGCAGTGAACGATACGTTGTGGACCAACAGGACTATGATAAGTGGGAATACAAAGACAAACGGAACTGGTGTTAAGGTGTTCCACCTGCCTGGCGTTTCAACTGCGTTACTGAGTATTTGAAATCGCGGTTTTTTGACGAAACTATTCGACGTGCCCCCGGTATGTTTGCCTACGAAAATACATCATAACCCAGATGGTGACGGGACCGTTATTTAAAGTTACCACGTATGCTGTAAATATTATTCTGGAGTCCTCCAATGTAGTTGTAAAACGGCTTTTTCAGACTGCCGCATCTTAAAACATACTAGCCGGACACGAGCCAAACTACGATGGGAGTCTGTACTGAACTTTGCTACAGACGCGCAGCAGCACTACGAGAACTCAGCACGCCAATGCAGACAGGCGTGCCCCTTAATGCTGCAATGGATATAGTTAGGGCCAGTGACTTTTCGCGTAAAAATTGGAGCACACAGTAGACTTCAATACTATGTACACGCCTCAGCTGTTGTTATACCTCCATTGACTGCTGGTGCCGTGTTCGTCTTTGACCAAGCCACTCGGGACTAAGTAACTCCGACACTGAAACTTCGTGATTCGTGCGCAAACGGTTAACATGGGACAGGACATTTTTTAGCCAATCAAAGAAACTGGACGACCCTACAGTGCTTTGGACTGTATCTTGTCTCGATATCTTTTCGCGAAATATCACTGCCCCTACCAATAAGCAACTCTCTTGTGGCTTGTCTTTGGTGTCTGCAAATCTGTACCGCACACAAAGTGATAAACGTTAATATATTAGATGGCGGCACGTGTTTACAGATATTAAAGATGAGTAATACATTTTCCGTCAATGTCAACGATTCCAGGAAATCAAGTCCTGTTGCTTCTCCACGAATATCGTCAGGTTAAATGTAATGCGCTTTTTGACATTCTTCCATGTGACCAAGCTTCACTATCATAGTTTAGTATGGGCCGTGCTGGTGTGTTTCAAAGACATGAGTAGGGGCAGTGATATTGCGCAAAAAGATTTCGAGACAAGATACAGTCAAAAGCGCTGTAGGGTCGTCCAGTTTCTTTGATTGGCTAAAAAATGTCCTGGCCCGTGTTACCCGTTTGCGCACGAATCACGAAGTTTCAGTGTCGGAGTTACTTAGTCCTGAGTGGCTTGGTCAAAGACGGACACGGCACCAGCAGCCAATGGAGGTCTAACAACAGCTGAGGTGTGTATATAGTATTGAAGTCTATTGTGTGCTCCGATTTTTACGCGAAAAGTCACTGGCATTAGGTATGAGTAATCGTGTGTGATTAAGTTAGTCGCTTTGGTGTTACAATTAATCCACGGCTACTTACAGCTTTTCTGAAGCGCTGCTAAAGTTTTGGCCACATTTCCCATAGAACTATCCAAACAAGCGACCATGCAGGCTTCCATGGATTCATCCAAGGAATATTCCATCGTGGCATACAGGCTTGACGGGTGCGAGAGGAACATAGACAAAGACGGATACATGTCTGTGCTGCCACCATCAAAATGAAAATATGTAACCAAGCACGTGTTTCCACAATATCTAAAGAGAAAATAATATGTGATAGTTTATTGTATACAGTATTTAAGCGATGCATATGTAGTAAATACTCTGTTTAAATGTGAAACTTTTTTTCTTTTTTAATGTTGAAGTTTGTAAGGCCTTACAACTTGGACTTCGGTCATCCCCGGTAAGGATTCGTTTTCCCTATTCCTAGTCGGCAGAGACCGGGGCGGCCCTTAGTGCTGCTTCATCTGAATTATGTCAATGACAGTAGCACTATGAAAATGGCCCAAAACAATGGTAAATGGCTTTATAATAATTTACCAATTAAACTCAAAAGAATTGGTGAATTATCAATATTCCGTGAAAAATTGTTCGATTTATTACTTGACCACTGTCATTACAGTGTGGATGAATTTTATAATAAATTAACTTAATAGTATAGATTCATACCTGAATGAATATCTTGTAAAGTAATGTTTTGATAATTATATAATTTTATTTTTTAAATATTGGTTTACTTTATTTTACGTTGTACATTGTTAATATGTATTATATATATTATTTGATTGTACAATTGACATGTTTTATGCCACTAAATGAAGATCTACATAACATAAATAAAGAAATGAAGTGAAATGAAACCAGGTGGATTTTTTTGTGGAACCTGGGTGACTGTAGCTTGCGCGAAACGCCGCTAGGGGCGCCAGCTGCTCGCATGACCGTCTCCAGCCAGCCAGCCTAGCTGAGTTCCCGCCCAATTTTCACTCAACGAAGCAAGATTCACATTTATATAGTCTACTAGCGAATCGGTCCGGCTTCGCCCGGGTACAATTGAGTTTTACAGTGACACACTAATAAATAAATTGGGATAAGACAATTCATTTATGTGAAAACAGAATTATAAAATTATTCTATGTTGGCTTAGGTTTTTAACTGATTACGGCAACCCAAAAGGAAGGAAATATTTTTTACCCGATAACCAAGAAGTAGGGTATCGTTTTTGAAGTGTATCTGTGCAACTATCGAGTAGGTACCACATTTCCGCTTTCGATGTATGAAAATCAAAACGTGAGTTTTATCAAGTTGGATATTAAGAAATAATTGTACCTAGGTACTACTTTTTGCGCACGGCTGAGGGATCTTAATCGATCACCAAAGTTAAGCCACGTTCCCAACGGCACACATTCGGATGGGTGACCGTTTAGTGGCAGAACATCTGAGCGCTTCCGGGCTTCGGAGGGAACGTTAAATATTTGGTCCCGGTTGTTACCGTTCGATAGCAGTCGTTAAGCCATTTCAGAGGTCGTTGGGTAGCCTAATAAACTCTGACACAGAATTAAGTTTTGTTATTATTCAACAGGAACCGTAAAATTTACCGGGATAAAAAGTATCCTATGTCCTATTCCAGGACCTAAAGTACCTACATAACAAATTTAATCAAAATCCGTTAAGCCGTAATGGAGCTGAGTGTTAACAAACACACTCACGATCACACACACACACACAGACTTTCACATTTATTATATTAGTAAGGGTTCGCGGTTTCTTCACACTTCTGAATCAAACCATTGAAAAATCACCCCATGTTTGACGTGCTTCGTTGTTTACAAGTATCACTTCTGATAACATAAAATTACCTTAATTTTGGTTAAATTAAAATTTCTTATTTTTCATCTATAAATTATAAAATTTGATCTATAATAAACCTAAATAAAAACAGAGATAAAATAGGTGTGTTGGTAATTCTTAGTAGGAAATAGTCAAAATTTAAGAAATTTGGATGGCTCTTAAAATCGAGGTCATGAGAGCCTATGAGAGTGAAGCGAGGTGAGTATGGAGCGGCGCCGGAATGCACGAGCGGGGGAAATGGGAGATCCCCGAGAAAACCCACCGACCAGCGGTATAATCCTGCACGAGTCCCACAAGCGAAAATCCGGGATCTACCCTGCTGGGAATGCGAGTAGTCTAGCCACTACACCACCGCGGCCCCTAATAGTTCTTATGCTAAATATTATTGCACCGAGTGCACGGGAATGCGGTGCCTTGTCCCATTGGTGTAATTTCCTATACTCGGTTAAGCTTTGTTGGCATGAGGCGGAGGAATATTCTGGAAGTAGAACTTTAGCAGGGCTTCAGAAAAGTTGTAAGCAAGCTTGAATGGACTGTACAACGAAACTGCGGAACATACAGAGAGAACAGATAGCTATGGTTGTCCACATGTAAATAGATTTTTCTGCGTTAAAATTTTGCTCGGTGGTTTTGGGCTGTTGGCGGCTATGCTGTTTCGTTCGTTATTTTTAATGCCAAAAATATAAAATAGGTGATGGACAACGAACTAGACGCTCTCATGGTTCTACTCGAAGCTTGTTAATTCCTTAGTGGTACCAATTATTACTAAATTATTTTTCAAGAGACTGTAATTTGGTTGAAACTTCCTAAAATACTTTACAGTTTAGTGCTACCTATAGGTTCATTTCAAAACTAGGCTCTTTTTATTACAAGCGTTGAACGAAATTAACGTTTATGATCACGTATTTCATTATAAATACAAACTCTGAACTTTTCTATACTGTTGCTTAAACACACGTTGTTCGTACAAGAAATAAGAGGTATAAAATATATGAACCAACTGTCTTCCGGGAAATATCGGCGAAGTCTGCTCTTAACGTAAATAAACAAAAGGTGAAAGCACTATCCATTGAAGTTCCACAGATTTCATACCTCAATTCCAGAAAACATCATTCAAAAATTTGTTGTTTCATCACGATTAATTTCTAACATCCTAACGAATATTATAAATGCGAAAGTGTGTTTGTTTATCCTTCGTTCACGTCGAAACGGAGCAACGGATCGACGTGATTTTATTGCACAGAGATAGTTGGAGGGCCAGGAAGTGACATAGGATACTTTTTATCCCGAGAAAATATCTCATTCCCTCGGGGAAATTCTTATTGGAAAATGAAAAAGTACACAAACGGAATAACAATGCAACGTCGCAACCGCGCAACAGGTCGACGTAATTTCTTGCACAGAAACAGTTGGAGGGCTGAAAGGTGATATTGGCTGATTTTTATCGCTAGAAAATATCTCCAAAAATTTTACAAACGATAATAGTGAATTAAGTCGGAAAAAGGTTTGCCGCCAGCGCGCTCTCTTGCAATATGCTGTCTAAACCGTTAAAGATGGAACAATATCATGTAGTAAAGAATTGTGAAGAATAAAAATACATTAAAAAAACTTCGNTCAACTAAAAAAAAAAAAAAAAAAAACTTAACTATAATTTTGTAGTCCACGCGAGCGGAGCCGTGGGCACAGCAAGTTTAGAAATAAAATAAAGGTTTTCAGGGGTTCATACATTCCTTAATAGTCACTTTAGGCTTCAGGTCATATTGGTTTCCTTCTCATTTCATACACGCAGGCCCTATCATGTGAAGTGGGGAAGGGGAGGGGAACCAGCAGAGCCACATGGCCCGTCTCACTTCATAGCGGGTCTCCGTGGATTTTTCCAAAATTATAGATGCACTTGCACAGAAAAAGGCTATAAAAGCGTTTGTTAAATAAATTAGTTAATGTTCAAAAGACAACTGGTTGTATTATATTAGTAGTGTAAATATTTAAAATGTATTGGGCTTGTAAACTTTTAGTTCTGCAATTATTGTTTTTTTTTTAATTCATGTATGAGAGGAGACCTCAAATATTAAAATTGGATTAGGTCTCTATCGACCTCTGAAAGGGCCTGCATATAAGGAACTGCCTCACAAAGTTTTTACTCGGAGAAGAAAATAGTCGTGTATTGTGTTAAAAATATATGAATGTATTAATTTTTTGTAAATGGGACAATAACCACAAGTGCGTTAGGTAATGCGTAGAGCCCCGAGTATTTCGCGGATTGATGTGGCAACGGGCTAGGCTCTATAGTTCTCTACACACTCGAGACGCTATCGTCTGCTTATCGGGTTCCTGCGATCAAGCGAGGCCTTTGTACAGGACTGTTCAAAACTCGCTCACTCGCACTACTCCTTCCTACTTATTACTGACTCGCAGTCAAACGGGGGTGTACAGACATCTGCTGTTCAATCACAGCAGCAGGAGAAAATAACAAGTGTTTGACGTTTGCCTTCGTCACAGAAGGAATTCGCGAGATGCACGGGGCTCTAGTAATTCGGTAGCGTGTACGACTTACGTACGACGGTCCACTGGCTCGATTCCGGGACGAGTGCACCGAGGATATTTTTCTCAAATGATGTTGTATTCTCATTACAAGCAAATGCTGATACAGCTTCTTCATGTGGACCTCCCAAAGTACTCCCAACCAAAAATAATATGCTGCATTGTCAATGACCACCGAGTACTTGAGAATACACAGGCGAAGCAGCTCCTTACACACCGCAAACTCAACCTATTTGCCAACCGGCAACCCAGCCAATAGGGAACACGGTCCGCAGCACGCGGTAGCCAATGAGACACCAGACCATTTTTCCAGAGGCTCGCACCGCCAATCGGCGAATTGGACACGCCCTCGACGAAAATTAAACGCCAACGCCACACTGCACATCTGTGCACTTGACTATTCTGTGATGTGGGCATGCACTTCGCGTGTCTTAAGAGTTGCGCAGCCGCAAATCGCCGACCTGAACTTGACATAGCTACTTGCACTCCTCCGCCCCCTTTACC
>NQII01004660.1:108389-141337 GCA_002778355.1 Clitarchus hookeri
GGGGGGGGGGGGGATCAAGGCAAGTGCTCGGATTACCGCCTGTTCGTCCCGCCGCGCGCGGGGCAAGGTTACGGCGATTGTCGTTGTTGCAATCTCGCGGGCTGCACGTGACGAGAACGTGTTCGTGACGGCTATGCCCCGCCCAGTCCGGGTCACGAGCTGCCAGCCGTCGCTTCAGTGATCCGCCCTTCGTGCCGGAGGGAGACTCATCTCCGACGTCTCGGATCTACGCGATTCTCACCTCTACCTGCAGCATGGTGGTGTAGTTTCTTCACACTTCTCGAATCAAACCTTTGAAACACCGCCCCTTGTACGAGGCGCCTGGTTGTGTCCTGAATATGCCATGATTTTTGGTTAAGACGAACATTATCTATAAATTATAATATTTCATTTGTAATTAATATTAATAAAAAAGTGAGAAAAAACACATGTGTTGGTAATGCCTAGTAAGAAATAGTTCTTACGCAAAATATTACTTAACTGAGTGCGCACGAATGCTGTGCGTTGTCCCTTTGGTGTAATTTTCTAGACTCGGTTGAGTTCCCCCGAGTCCTCGATGTTTAGAGCCGCCCTAATCTCTCCTCTCAACTCGGTTAATCTTTGTTTGCACGAGGTGGAGGAACATTCTAGAAGCAGAACGTTAGCTGGGCTTCAGGAAAGTTGTAAGTTACCGTGACTGGACTATACATATTTCAGGTAGTTAAGATACCTAAAAGTTAAATTTTACGTTTGTACCACATATTGTAAGGTTTATGTGGAGGATAGACTTCAATATCCTGCGTGCACTCTTGCAGCCATGCTTCGGCTATTGGCCGCTTGTCTTTGTGGGAAGACAGTCTGTAACATGAGTGAGCCAATCAGAATTCAGTTTCTCCGATTACTTACCGTCCGTGATTCGCGGGCAGGCGGGTAAGACGAGTAACAATTCAAATGATCCAATCACGAAAATGGTTCTGGACTAAACAGTTTTAGACATCGGGAATTACTCATTCTTCACAAAAAAAAACTTCGAGTTCGTAGTTTTCGCATAAGCACGTGTCATCAGCACAGTTTATTTGGTATGAAAATTCATAAATAATGAAAATTAACTTAGGTACCGAAATGAGACAATTCACACTAAGAGAAGATGTCAAGAGTTACTTCAAGACGTCTATAAAATCCTTCAAGAAAATTTTTTCGCAATTTCAAAAAAATTGCATAATCTAGGGAAATTCTTGCAGATATTTTATTCGTGAGTGTCCCTGAATTTTTAGTAAAAATACTTTTGTTAAGCATACCTTAAAATCAATCAATACAACACCTTTCAGCTGCCGTTGTTCAATTTTCGAAAAAAAAATTAGTTTCTTTAATTATTAAGTTACGAAAAAAGTAAAAAATTTGATTTCGTCGTGCCATTAAAAACAAAATGCACTGAGAAAATGTTTTACGTTTGAAAAAAGCAGTTACATATAACCACTAAAAGTTGAACAACATATTGTTCAAATATAAAATAACAAAAATTTTCGTGCCCGATACTCTTAAGGAGCTTTCCTAGTTGCGAGTGACAGAAGATATTTGGACGGCTCTTAACAGCGAGGTCTTGAAAGCCGATTAGGGTGATTGAGGTGAGTATGAAACCGCGCTGGAATAAAAGGGCGGGGGGAAGCGGGAGATCCCCGAGAAAGGCCACCAACCAGGGCCATCGTCCGGCACGATGCCCACATGCGAAAATCCGGTAGTGGCCCCTGCCGGGGATTGAAC
This sequence comes from Clitarchus hookeri, assembly GCA_002778355.1. Classification (NCBI taxonomy): domain Eukaryota; kingdom Metazoa; phylum Arthropoda; class Insecta; order Phasmatodea; family Phasmatidae; genus Clitarchus; species Clitarchus hookeri. The sequence continues at coordinate 110,130 of NQII01004660.1, forward strand.
CCGGTTTCGCCTTGGTGGGTGGCGAGCAGGCTAACCGCTCAGCCACCGCGGCCCCCTCCTNATATATATATATATATATATATATATATATATATATAACATATTAATGTAAATATTTTTTTCAAGACAGCGGTGAAGGCAACATTTTGTTATCAATTTATAAATTTGATTTGTGGTCGTTGAAAAGTGTCAAAGTCAACAAAATTCGCTGTGAGTAGGCCTCTATTTACGATATTTATTCTTCTGTAAAACAGCATTTTAAACTATAGCGACAATTCTGTATATTTTCTGAACATATTGCTTCATTAAAACCCTATAGTCTCCGCTCAAAATTTCGAGGAAACAAATGACACGCGAACTTGTTCATGCTTTCCCCATCGCTGCCGCAGTGCTTCATTACAGCCGGAGGTGATCTTGAAGCGTTTAAAACTCTTTACTATGGAGGTACCTAAACACACTGTGTTGCTGTTTTCAATAAATTTTCTTAGAATTTGCCGTAAAGTTAAGACGTCCGGTATTCTTTAAACCCACTGGCGAAGCAACGTCACGTTGCCTGCAGTTTTCGTGAAGGTCACTGCAACGTAGTTTACATATGCAGCCCTCCAATTGTAAAATTACGCAAATACAACGTTAATTTCTGGCCAATACCGATATTACAATGTTCCAGAGAAATGTTCTTTCCTATGTAACATAAGTTATCTTTTTGTCTGACATACGGCCAGTAATGAACGTATTGTATTGAACGTTAGGTTACATAAGTAGTAGGAAAATGTATGTTCTGTGTCAGAAGCTGGGGGCTGGGGAGCCGGGGTGTTACGGCGACCATCTTGGATGACGTCATTCCGAAACCTCCTGCTCTGTCATTCCTCGTCAGCAGCGTCCATCTCGTTTTTCCCCTCGGAATTTGATTTTTTTCTCTCGAAATTTTCCTTTTTTTCTCTATTTCAAACGAATTGCTCTATCATTCCACCTTGTTTTTTCATACTCTGGCATTCCGATTTTTATATTTCATGCTTTCCCATTCCCTCCTGTCTCTCTATCCCATGCCTGTTCTCTCTCGCCTACACTAACCCTTGGTTTTGTCATATTCCTTCTGGTGTCCTTTTTTATATCTTACCTTCTTGTCTACTTTCCCCTTTCTCTTGATATTTACGTCCTTCGTCTTTAATTCCCGCACCTGCCGCCAGTTGACTGTTGTAGGTGGCCATCTTTAATTCTCGCGCCTGCGACCAGAGTGTGCTCATCCCAAGTTCTACCAGTCGCAGCTAGGAGCACTGGTATCGATGCGGTTATCTTGTGTATTGCTTCACTTGTCACCGGCAGGGGTGAGCTGGTGGCATCCATTTGAGTACCGTCGATGGCTGCTAGTGGCGCGCTGGTGGCGTCCATTCGAATACCTTTGATAGCTGCTAGGGACGCAGTTGTTTAGGTCCAATTCCGGCGTATAGTAGGCTGGGATCCTCACCATTATGTACTCTCGTATCGGCGCATATTAGCTCAAAAATAACTTGTAGATATGCGGTTTCGATCAGGCTACCCTTTGGTTGCCAGTCCGATATCTAGACCGCATGGCCACCATTGTACGGGGAGTGTTAGCATATGAAATAAAGGAAATTGGCCACACAATCCCCAGATAATAAATTTGTCATCACGAAAAAGAGCATGTTTAATGTCGAATTCACATAACAAAATTGCAGGTACCATGCGCGTGCATGGACACACACTTATATATGTGTAAAAGTTAAATACATATAATTAATAGCACATGAACTATGCCTACTCCGGTCCATTTGAGCGCTAGCAACTAATGAAAAACTGCATTCGCCTGTAACATGTATCCATACATACACACACAATTGTGCTGCGACACACATGCGCTGCAATCACTCGCAAGCATGCGCACGCACTTCTGTACCTGCAACTTCTCCATGTGTTCAGCGCGGCATGGAGCGAAGCCAACCCATGCATGCTAGCCTAGAGTCGCACCGCGCATGCATTAAGTACGCCTTAAGCCCTCATATAAGCATAGTTGGCTGTCATTTCTGAACATTTTAAAATACTGACACCAAATTCATAAAGTAGGCATCACCCCAGCATCGAACAGGGCTACAGAGTCAAGAACTTCCCAAACCCATTTATAAGCATAGTTGCCCACAAATTCTCACCCACCGAGGCTATAGTCACCAAATTCATATCATAGACATTGCCGCCGATAACGAACAGGATGGTTGGGTCAAGTATGCCCTAAGCCCTCTTACAAGCATAGTTGACAACTGTTTCCCATCTGCTGAAGCCATAGACATCAAATTTAAAACATATGCAACGCTCCCGACCTCGAACAGGGCTGCAGATTCAATTACACCAAATCCCTTCTTACAAGCATAGTTAACAGACATTCCCCATGCGATGAAGCTGTAGCCACCAAATTCATATCATAGGTAGCACACCCNCGTCGACGAAAAGGACTGCAGAGTCAAGTACATCTTATGCCTTCGTATGGGCATAGTTGGCAGCAATTCCCCGTCCACAGAAGCTGTAGTCGCCAAATTATTCTCATGGACATCACCTCCGATGACAAACAGGATGGCAGAGACAAGTATACTTTAAGCCCTCTCATAAGCATAGTTGCCCGACATTTCCCACCCACAGAAGCTAAGACCACCAAATTCATATCACAGACATCACTTCCGGCTGCAATCAAGGAGATAAATACAAGCAGGGTATAGCACCGTTATAAGCATAGCTGGTCAGCATTTCCAAACCTTTGTAGTTCGGGAGCATGCAACCACTGTCCACACAGTTTCTTCACACTTTTTTTAATCAAACCTTTGAAAAAACGCCCCATGTATCGCGTGTTTGGTTGTTTCCTAGACACGTCTTGTATTACAAGCGTTTTATACTTATGTTAACATCAAAGTATCTTATTTTTGGTTAAATTTAACTTTTACTTACAATATATGTATACATTATAGCTAGGGCCAGTGACTTTTCGCGTAAAAATCGGAGCACACAGTAGACTTCAATACTATATACACACCTCAGCTGTTGTTAGACCTCCATTGGCTGCTGGTGCCGTGTCCGTCTTTGACCAAGCCACTCAGGACTAAGTAACTCAGACACTGAACCTTCGTGATTCATGCGCAAACGGTTAACATGTACCAGAACATTTTTTAGCCAATCAAAGAAGCTGGACGGCCCTACAGTGCTTTGGACTGTATCTTGTCTCGAAATATTTTCGCGAAATATCACTGCCCCTACATATAAGAAATAGTTATTGTGCAAAGTTGTATTACACTGAGTGCGCACGAATGCGGAGCGTTGGCCCCCTGGTATAATAATCTAAGCATTGTTTGAATGAGGTAGAAGGATATCCTGGAAATAGAACTTCAGCAGGTCTTCAAAGAAGTAGGAATTAACCGTGATAGGAGTATACTCCGGGATCAGGGGGAGGAAACTTTTAATAAGGTATGTCTACACCGTCAGTCAGAGACTGAGTTTCAGAAACGCCACTTTCGAAAGCGGGGTCACAGAGTACCAGCCTCCTGAACCGTGAACTCCAGATGCACACGCCAGCAAAACGAAGTCACTGGCCAGTAAAATGTTGCAACGCCGTTCTCCAATCAGCGCCCGGTAACATGCTCGCCAGCCGGCAGGATATGACCATATATATATATATATATATATATATATATATATATATATATACTAGCTGACCCGGCAAACGTTGTTTTGCTGTGTCACTGGGAGACACCTTTTGGGAATAAATTGTAACCTAGATCGATAAATGATCGATGATAATTGATCAGTTATCGACCTAGGGTAAAATTTATTAAATTACTAATATCGCTATAAAAAAAAGGGTTGGTGGTGGAAGGGTGAAAATTTAGAAGGGTATGTATTTTGTGATGCCTCATCATAAAAAAATAAAAAATAAAAATTTTGTTCAAACAATAAAAAAAATTGTTTGGGGGTGGCTACCCTTATTACTTAGGGGTGTAAAAATAGATATAAATCTATTCTCAGACCTACCGAGTATACATAAAAAATTTCATAAAAATCGGTCCAGCCGTTTCGGAGGAGTTCAGTGACTAACACTGTGACGGGAGAATTTTATATATTAGATATATATATATGAGACACAACCGATGCCGTGCTTTTATTTGTTAACCGGGCGCTCTTAGTCNCTCAGACCTACCGAGTATACATAAAAAATTTCATAAAAATCGGTCCAGCCGTTTCGGAGGAGTTCAGTGACTAACACTGTGACGGGAGAATTTTATATATTAGATATATATATATGAGACACAACCGATGCCGTGCTTTTATTTGTTAACCGGGCGCTCTTAGTCGTTAGGCCATTCCGCACCCCGGCCTCCCAGTAGGCGGGGAAGAGGGATCACGCCCTCTCAACGCAGACATGACCAGCGCTTACCCAAATTGACCAAATCCGTAGCCCCGACCTGTTCATCAGGCCGCACCGAGCGTAGCCCCGATCTGATTTACCAGATCGCACCGAGAATGTCCTACCACAAGGCCTGAGATCCTAGCACTCAGTAACATATGACCAATAGGGAAACTTCTGTAGCACGTAGTAACCAATCGGACAAGTGGATCGCTCCAGATCCTCGCCAAGTTAATCAGCGATTGGATACGCCCATATAAAAGGATCCGGCACGATGTTTCGTCTGTGTTTTTTATCTACTCTGTAGCGATGTGTTGATGTAATGTTTATATCAGAATGTGAAACTTAGTTCTGGGAAACTTGTTTAGNTTTAGTTTTTTTTTTTTTTTTGTTGTATTTACTGGAGATAGTTAGAGGCAAAATGCATCAATAAAATTTTTGTTTGTGGACATTTTTTACAGTTAACTGTCCTAATTGGGTAAATCCCAATATTTAGGAAGTAAAAACGTTGCCTTATATTCGGGTGATTACGGTACCTTTGTAAATTATTTTACGAGATTGGCGTCTTCTTATTTTCTTATACTAATATTTTTTGAGTTTAATGTTTATTCTTGAGTAGTAGACAGTGACAGTCAACTGTAGGACTGTATACAGCACATTGAAAAGCAGCCTGTTAACGTTTTATTGATGGTTTTTTTTATCCCAGGAACAGTGGAATGTTTTCATAGTAAACAAAATTACCGGGTATTCAAAGCTTGAACTTCGTGTTCCGTAGGTAAAACTTCAGTGACGTCATTTTTTTTCTCCAGGTCCTTCTTATTGAAAAAACGGACCGGGATGTAAAAATATCAAGATGAATCGGAAATAATTATCGGGACGTACATTCCTGCAATGGCATTTTTCGTTTCGCCTACAGCTCGTTGATGAACACGAAAATATATAAGAAAGGACAAGGCCAGGGCCTGAAATAAAGGAATCATCCCCGCATTCGCCTAAGAGTTATCTCGGCAAAATCGTGAAAACCCGAAATCAGTATAGCTGGACTCGCATCTGAGAGGACCCGGGGTCGATTTGCTGGTCAACACTAATATACAGGGACACGTGTTTTTCGCGAAAAGATTTACGAGAAGGCTAAACTCTAGTGTCCTATCGCATACGTGCAATTTTCCTTTGGTTATTGGCCACGCACGCGTCTTTGTTGGGAGACAGTCTTGGCTGGGAGTTGTGGCGTACTCCTGTAATCCAGTTACTTGGAGGCTGGGGTTGGTGGATGATTTGAGGTTAGGAGTACTCCTATTCTGATTGGCCCTGACTGGGCCAATCAGAATTAGCCAACTTCGACACTGAGTGTCCGTGATTCGCTCTAGTGTTTTGGATTACAAGTAGTCCTGAAATATTCTCGCGAAAGACAAGTGGCCCTGCAAATGTAACAAAAGAGGATGGATACGAAAGTTTGATTTGAATGGCGTATGTGGTGACAGCCATGGTGTGGCTTTGCTCGGGGGGGTTTATGAGAACCGTAGATGTCATAGCAACTTTCCGAGCTGGACTGGAAGCTCAGAGAACGGACTAGAACGGTCTTAGTCCCGAGGATGGTTGATGTTTTGAGATATGAGTAAGGGAACAACTCGTATATGGACAATGTTTCCCAGGGGGAGGGAGCCAAGTGGCTTAACAAATCTATAATGGCAAAAATGATATATTCTACTCGGGGTATATTCACACTTTTTTTTAAATCAAACCTTTAAAAAATTATCCCATATAAGACGTGTTTGGTTGTTTTCTAAATATGCCGTGTATCACAAGCGTTTTATACTTCTGTTAACATAGAAGTATTTTATTTCCGGCTAAATTGAACTTTTACTTATACTTTATCTATTCGTAATTGATAAGAATTAAAACAGACATAAAATGGGCGTGTTGCTAATGCCTATGTAGTGCGTTGTCCCCTCGGTGTAATTTTCTAGACTTGGTTAACCCGTTCAGATCTAGTGCACACAATAGGCAACACGCAAATTTAGCAAATATAGTTGAAAATGATACGAACACATTTGCACGTGCGTACGAAAAAAAATGTTTCCGTTTGTTGCATAAAGATCATTTTTGACAAAGTTTTTTGAGTATTAAAACAGTAACTTTCGCGGCCGCTGTCACGTGAATGCGGAACGCTCTCTCATTGGTGTGACGTCACTAGTCATACGCCGGCGGCCGGCTCCGGCACGTTGCAAACACGCAGCACTAAGATGGAAGGCAACTTTGTGAAAGCGCTGTCAGACAATCTTCCTCGAGTAGATACCGATACGGTATCGTAAATTAACGTGTGTCTGAAAGGGTTAAGTTTTGTTTTTCGTGCGGGCGGAAGAATATCTTGAAAGTGGAACTTTAGCAGAACTTCAGAAAAGTTGTAAGTAACAGTAAATGGACTATGAAAGTAGTGCTCTCCGGTTTACCACGTTTGGGGGTTGGTCCCTCGGAGGAGCTGGTGGCGAGGCTTTGCCCGTCTTCGACCGGGAAACATCCGCGGCGTGCTAACGCCCGCCTTTGTTCGGACACGCCCCGTTTGAAAGTGTTCACTCGCTCACATCCGGAGCGAGTTGCGTTGCCGGTCGCACGATGTTCTCTCCGACCCGACGACGCCGCAGCGCGTTCGAATGCATCGGCCGTCACGCATGCGCGCTCGCCGACCAGAAGAAGCTTAGCAGGCGAGGCACGAGTTCCAAGTCTCCTCGTCATAACTTCCTCGGCAGCCATTCTCATGCCGGTAGTGTGGATATCGCCACGCAACTTGGCGACGGAGGACAGAGGGAGAAGTAGGAAGCTCGGGCGCCGAGAGTTACACGCGCGACTGCCCCATGCGAGATTTGAACGGCAGATACGTCGATAAGTTTGTAGTGACTCGCACCTAGGGCCAGTGACTTTTCGCGTAAAAATCGGAGCGCACAGTAGACTTCAATACTATGTACACACCTCAGCTGTTGTTACACCTCCATTGGCTGCTGGTGCCGTGTCCGTCTTTGACCAAGCCACTCGGGACTAAGTAACTCCGACACTGAACCTTCGTGATTCGTGCGCAAACGGTTAACACGGGCCAGGACATTTTTTTTAGCCAATCAAAGAAGCTGGACGACCCTACAGTGATTTGGACTGTTACTTGTCTCTAAATCTTTTCGCGAAATATCACTGCCCCCCCCCCAACCACCCTACTCATACCTACAGACCTGAAAAATTCGCGGTTTCATTTCGGGACAAGCTAGAATATAAAACCTCGTACGTTTGTATTGCTTATTCTATTGGCCCGCCCGTTAGTTTACACCTCCTGGACAACTCTGAGCCAATAACAAACACACAGTAAAATTCAGACCGAATCACCGTCTTCCGTTAATGCAACAAGCAACCAATGAACAGTGATATTTGCATGATTTTGNGTAAAATTCAGACCGAATCACCGTCTTCCGTTAATGCAACAAGCAACCAATGAACAGTGATATTTGCATGATTTTACATGCGACAATGGAGAATAGCCTACAGGTCATTGAACTCGCGAATTTTTCAGGTCTCTACTCATACCTAGGGACACCCCGAGTTTCGCGGAAAGATTTCTGCACATTCTAGATTTCAACATCCCAGGGGAATGTCAATAATTTTATTTTGCCTATTGGCGATGTGACTTTAAGCGAAGACATTTTCTTGCTTGACTGGCCAACCATAATTACTAGAGATGAAGGTTTATCGCGGGAAAAGTTGACTGTTAGCTAGGATTCAACGTACTGTACACATGTCCGACAGTTTTCCTTTCTTTATTGGCCGTCATGCATGTATGAAGCTACTATCCCATTTAACTGGGCCAATAAGTATTCTGATACTCTAAAGCAGAACGTTTGTGATTGGCCTGCAAATAACTTAGCCGAGTCAAAATCTTAGTCATCCAATCGTAAAATGATAAACCAGCTATAGTGCCATGGATGATACGTCGGCTCAAAAAATCTTCGCGATTATCCATCATCCCTAATAGTTACGTAACTTTGATACTGTACGTCTGACACATAAGACGCGTAACACTTCACACTTAGATCATCGAATCACAAAAGTGGATCTGAGCTAAAGTGTTATGAAATACAACTGGTCGTAAATTTTTTTTCGCGAAAATGAGGCGTTCCCACTCATACCAGTACTACAACAGCTGAGGCAATAGTTTGCGCCAATGTGTGTCCCCGTGTTTTTAGTGACCTAGGCTAGGAATAAGACAACAAGCGAAAAGATCTAAGCGGTTGCTAGACTTAAAAATACTATGTCCACGCTTGCAACTTTAGTTTGGGTACTGGTAGGTAGGGCCACGTGTTTTTTTTTCGCGAAAGGATTTACGCGGAGGGTAGACTTCAATATCCTATGCGCACACTTGCTGTCTTCATTTTAACTATTGGCCACTTGTCTTTGTGCGAAGGAAGTCTGTTACGTAATTAAGCCAATCAGAATTACGTTCCTCCGATACTGACCGTCCGTGATTCGCGGGCAGACAGATAAGACGCGTGACAACTCAAATGATCCGATCACGAAAGTGGTTCTGAACTAAAGGAGCGTTGCAACACAACTTGTCCTGAAATCTCTTCGCAAAAAAGAAAAAGGCGCCACTACTGGTAGGGCCAGCTGTTTTTTTCGCGAAAAGATTTCAAGACAACTTGTACTCCAAAACACTAGAGCTATGATCCACCTTCGTGATTGGATGGTTTGAACAGTCACGCATTGCAGGTGTGTGCCCGCAAATCACGGACACTCGGTGTCGGAGTTACCTAAATCTGATTGGCCCAGTCGGGCAAGGACTTGTCTCCCGACAAACACACGTGGCCAATGACCAAAGGAAATCTGACACGTATGCCATATGACATTGGAGTCTATCCTTCGCGTAAATATTTTCGCGAAAAAACAAGTGGCCCAGGTTATTGGCCACTGCCTTTGGACTAAAACGTTTCATTTTAATTAGTTGGGCCAGTCTGAACGAATTTACTACTACAAAGAACGTCTGTGGTTCGCAGACGTACACCGAAGAGAACCTGACAACTCAAATCAACCAATCAGGAAAGAGGATCTGAAATAAAGGGTTTTTGTGGACTAGGCTTACAACTAGTCGTGGAATATTTCCGTGAAAAACGGGCGCCTCTAGCCAAGAGTTTCGTTATAATAATGGCAGAAAGAAAATACAGGCCTGCTTGATTAGCGTTTCGAATACTTCACGTTCGCGCACAACGTCACTCAGCACACACGTGAGAGTCGAATAGTTAAAAGTGTCTCAATCATTAGACTACATTTTTTTTTATTATTCTCCCGCAACGTTAGTGTAGAAATGCCAGTCAGTGCTCAAACATTGCCATTATTTATTTAAAGGGGAATTTTTTATTTATATAATAAGCACGTAACTCACCTAGCATGGCTGCGATCCTGGAAATAAACACGACTAACCCTCGAGTTTTTTTTCTATAAGTTTTTTTAATGCATGTGTATAACAGGTTGTTGGTGGCAAAGTGAGCACTTGTGAAATAAACCTTTGTAAAACGTCACTGCCCCGACTTGCATATATTTTAACGGACGCGCTGATTGACATGAGCCCCGTAGAGTTGGCAACAACTGAGGGGGAAAGTAGTTCCACGTTTTAACTTTGAATTTAAAGTGTAAGTGAGCAGTTGTAAATACTGAAATAGTTTTTTTTTTACATTCAATTTTCAATGCACACACGAAAGNTTACATTCAATTTTCAATGCACACACGAAAGTGTACTTCACAGTTTGCCTTGACGGAGGCAGGTATAAAGTGATCAGACCCGTGGCAATTTTAATTTCACGTACGACGTAAGAATACACAATGCGCATACAAGTAGATCTTATGCAGGGCTTTCAAAAGTGCTCAGTTTACCGCGAACAGCCTTAAGGCGCTCTACCTGGAACTTTTTCCCACGTTTAGGCCGAGAAGCGCGGGAGCGATAAGGGCGACACTGCCACGCGCATCAAGTACGCCATCGCCGCTAAGCGCAAGGCTCTGAACTGGCGTGCAGTGTTCTCGTCGTGCTGCGTGTACCTATGGGACTTTCAGCGGTGACCGTATTATTTTATTAGTGGGAAGTCTTTAGGAAGGTTCAGTGCAGGCCCCTATAGTAGTTTTGTATGTATCTGATGCGTGCATTTTGAGCTACAGCGCCTTGGAAAGGCCGTTTTTAGCGGTTTTGGAGTACTCTGAATTGATGTTTCTAACGTACGTGATATTTTGAAAGTACTTAACAGCTCTCGTCTGAAGTGTGTGTTCTTTTCGTAGATCAGCACGTTGGACGCACGCTTAATAGTTTCGTTGAAAAATGTGTGTTTCGAACACACTGCAACGCAGTTCAAGCGCCAGGTAGACGGGCGCCTTAANTAATAGTTTCGTTGAAAAATGTGTGTTTCGAACACACTGCAACGCAGTTCAAGCGCCAGGTAGACGGGCGCCTTAACGTGCGTTTGCGGGAAGGGGCTGCTATTCCAAGGGCAGGGCCTCAGGTGTGCTTGGTTTACAGGCGACGACGTCCTGCAAGATCCAGGACTCGTGTTACCGCGAAGCTGCAACCCCATCCTCTCTTGCCCTCCCTGAGGGGGTGGGGGGCGGAGCAGGCGGTGGTTTGGCGACCCACAAAGGCTCGGTCCTCGAGGAGCAGATGGGGCATGTGCTCGCGGGGCGACGGCGACCATCCAGGCAAGAAACTCTCCTCGACGGCGGGGTGCGGCAGCGGCAGGGCGAGGACTGGGGGGACACCCGGGATGTGCCCTAGTCGTCGACGAAAAGCATAGCAGAACCTTCTCTCCGGCTGCCGTCAAGTCGAGAGGCAGACGTAGCGGGCGTCCTCGAGTGACATCAGCTGTCATCTGGTTAGAAAAAAAAATACACGTTCTGGAATTAACAGAGCCGCCGTTTTTTTCCGCGATAAAGATTCCACTGCTAGTTGTACTCCAAAACACGTTAGTTCAGAACCACTGTAGCGATCGGATGGTTTTTAACCCACATGCGTCTTAAGTGTCTGCAACCAATCACGTGAGATCCATTGTCAGCGTAACTCAATTCCGATTGGCCCAGTCGAGAGTAGGAAATGTCTTCTCAAACAGACGCGCTGCCGATAGCCAGAGGAAATGTGCATGCTTGCACGTTAGAAGTTGAAATCTAACTTGTACATAGATATGCTCTCGAAAAAAACAGGAGGCCCTAGGAATTAATCGTTTGCTAGTTTTATTCGAATAATGTCCGTGCTAACTATCCACTCTCCAGTCGGTGGTGAGCCGCGGTGGTGCAGTGGCTAGACTACTTGCCTCTGGACTCGATTCCCGGCGAGATCGCTCCCGGATTTTCGCATGTGGGAATCGTGCCGGACGACGCCGCTGGTCGGCTGGTGGGTTGAGGTGGTGGCTGGGGNGATGGGTGTCCTGCGCGAGATAAGCGCCAGGCACCTGGCAGGAGTCTCGGCGAGCCAGGCGGCACTGGCCGCCGTCCAGGTACGTGCGTGTCCTTGCGCGTCCGTGCCCGCAGCTCGTGCCAAACCAACGCACGCCGACACGCCGCGAGAATGGACAACAAAACCTCTCCACGACGGCGGCGGCTTTTCATCTGCTCCTCCTCCACCGCAGCCCTGCCTCCCCGCCATGTCTGCCGCTCCTTCCTCTTAGCTGATCGAACACTCCTGCAGCGGGCGAAATCTTTGATCGACAACGCTAAACTTTGTATAGTGTAACCAAACACTAAGTAGTTTCACTACATGATCATTATTCAACGGACACCCCCCTGGAAATAAAGCGGTGTCGTCTGTACATAGTTACACCTTAATAACCTAAAAAATTCACGTTGTTATTTGGCATCGCGCTGCCTTTTCACAATCATGTATATTATCACGTGTTCATTTGTTGATACCTAGATGCCAAACCATTCCACTTCTGGCAGGACTGCTTACGATTCGTGCCTGCCGTCATTAATGTGTTCACTCATTGGTGGCTCTGCGTGTGTCAAATAAAATATGATCCACTTGCAAACGTGGCTAAAAGGTTCAAGTGCTTAAAGTGTAAACTGTCACCGAATTAGTTATGCGAATGAAAGTACTTTGAACGGTTGAACATCAAATGCGGTAGCTACTGCTGTAAGTATGGAATNCTTGCAAACGTGGCTAAAAGGTTCAAGTGCTTAAAGTGTAAACTGTCACCGAATTAGTTATGCGAATGAAAGTACTTTGAACGGTTGAACATCAAATGCGGTAGCTACTGCTGTAAGTATGGAATCTCAACGCGAATTTAGTTACATTAAACCGCATGAGATGGTACACAAAAACGAAAAAGCCATGGTAGTTCCTTTGAATGTGGCTCTTGTGCCAGCCTGCAGGCGATTCTAGCATCATGGCGTCTGCGTTGTTACGAGTTGTGGTCAGGCCCTTAGCTGAGCGGGCTGCCTCATCACACCTTTACTTATTTATCCAGGACACGGGCTGTGATCGCTGGAATCAGTTATGAAATCGCAAACCATAGAAACCCCCTCCACCGGCCAGTAAACGGGAACAGCGCGGCCAATATAGGGCAATGTAGTCCATGGGCGGTGTCTTTTGTCGTCGGGCCATTGGAACGAGAATACCACTGAAGATGGGCGTGTCCGGCCGTCGACTTGCGCCATATTAATCAGCCTCCGGAATCATGAACAAGACGGGGACTCTACAATTAGGATTTACTCCGAACGTGGCTGGTTAAATCTTTATAAAATAATATTGTTTAATATTTCAGTATATTTGTATAGCTCCCCTCGTTCATATACAGTCATTTTTATATTGAAATAATATTGTACAACTTTAATGTTAAATAAACCTTTTTTATATAGTGCTCATTACTTAACTCTTATCAATAAGTTGTTACGCCCCTATATCCCCGTTAAGGATAAATATCAACAAAATATCAAAATCATAACAGCGTGTTCTCTCGCCCCTGTCACATCACTGAGATGATGCAGGTCNATAAATATCAACAAAATATCAAAATCATAACAGCGTGTTCTCTCGCCCCTGTCACATCACTGAGATGATGCAGGTGACGGGCTCGATGCCGGAGCCTTGTCGGCATTGGAGAGGAAGTTATTAAAGTATTGTTGCAGTCCCATTAGAGAATGAACCAAGTCATGGTACTTAGGACCGTGGAACANGAGAGGAAGTTATTAAAGTATTGTTGCAGTCCCATTAGAGAATGAACCAAGTCATGGTACTTAGGACCGTGGAACAAAAGTAAGTCAGCGTGGCCAGGGGCAACGTACTTAATAAAAACCCTGTGCTCTGGCTACTTGGCGAGTGTTATTCAGTAGATCACTTTTCCATTCGGGCGCTGGGAGTGACCTAGGACACCCCCGTCAGGGACAGGGTGTGGACAAGTACCTTGAGGCAGAGCAACAATCGGCATCGGGGTTGTACCTTCGCGTCCCGGTACTGATAGCGTAACTTGATATGTGCGTAAGCGCGTCCCGGAGCCATCAGCGTGCTGGATCGTGAGGCGACCAGTGCCGATGTTTAGGCAGGACGCCAGCAGACACATTGGTCGTGCCTTCTCATCCACGAGTCAGGAGAATGTTGTATCTGTGCTGTGGTGCATCCCAGAACCGCTGGCATGCTGTATCATGAGGTACGACATGCCGACATCGGGTGAAGGCGATCATAGGTAGCTCGGGTCGTGCCTTCGCGCCTCGGTACTGGTGATGTGGTCGTTCAGTGTGGCATACTGATCCGAAATGAAGTTAAACACACAAAAACTAAATACTTGCACACTGATTACATTTACACACTCTTCGCGCACGCGCTTGTCCTGCTCTAGAAAATCGCGGTACAACCAGCTGTTTCGCCTCTGTAGTTGAACGGTGTGTTGTTATTGGCATTTACAGGTTCGATTCTTATCCCCACAAAATTTCAGTGAAGTGCCAGATACTCCACGCACAGTGGGAAATGTAGTGACGAAGTGGATACTTAAAGGAGTAATTTGGTAAGTCACAAACATTGGCAATTTGGTACCATCGAAGTACTCAAAACGTGGTGAAATTGAACCATTAACCCAATGAATTATCGATTGGAGTCGGAAAGTGGTGAAAATGATCATACACTGTAGCATTTGCATGGAATTGACTGCACTTTGTTTCGATGGACGGGCGGCAGAGCATGGCCCTAACATCGCTGCACTTATTGATCCCACTAATTTACTGTAGTGCAAAGCACTTCGCCTTTGGATTGTGCAACTGTGGAATAGCATCATTGTGGAATTTTGAATCAAACTACGTGTTGTGGTGACCCGATGGGCGTTCGTGGGTGTGGCGAATGCCTGGCGAGTGTTTGTTTACAGGATTGTATTGATTCTACTGTGAAGTTCGAATATGATGTGGTCAAGGTAAGGGCTTGTTCTTCGTGGTATGTCATTAATCCTATGGTCTTTCTTTTCTTTATCAGTGATTGCCAAGGCCTTTGGAATGAGGTACGCGAATTCCACAAATTCTTCCGGGGAAAGGCTACACCTTAATAACGTATGCTCTAGTTTTTCTTTTGTAGTTGTACCAGAGTGGTTTTGACAAGCTCTGCTCAACTCTTTAGCCTGTAATGAACAGGAAGGAAAAAATGTAACAGTATCAGGTGTAACCAAGTTGAATAAAGAAAAGTCTGACACCATGGCAGCAGCCAAATAATGTACAGTTGTGGTTCGAGTATGTGTATGACTGAGCAGTTTAAGCTGATGCAAAATGAATTCGCGAAATTCACGTAACTCTACCCATGATACAAGTTTGAACATTCGTAGTGTTTTGATGAGCACTGGCGTGAACCTGCCTTAAACCAACATACTTTCTGAACGCAGCGTAGGTAGATGACGCTGTATTCAGGACAATATGAAAACTCCTGCGGCGAAAGAATGCCAATACGACGCTAGCCCCGAGGACTCATCAACATGGACCTACGGGAACAAACCAAGCTCCTAGCAGTTACGCCACGAGGTGGAGGTAAACCATGCCAAGTTTATAATAAAGCATCATTAATAAAGGCATATCGCACCCGGGAAATCCGTCTGTCTGCAGTCAGCCACCAAGGTGAGAAGATGCTACCCTGAGCACACCACCATCATGCACGACCGCCGTTTCCGTAATGACGACCAGCCTACGGTAACGATTCAACAGTGAGCGAGCAGATATGAACATTGTTACTAAATAAAGATGTGGTAATAATATAATGTAGCATCCCTCACAAGTTTTAATAAATTTAATTATATTGTAGTGCTGTGAATCAGATATAACTCTAAATATAACCGCTTTTTACTAGTATCTTGCGCTTTGTGATTATAAATCTAACCAGCTCACAATATAAAAAACTAAATGTATGGTTTGTAAGTATAATTATATGAAACCACAACAATTGCTACCCACTCGTGCTCACAATGTGGCAACAATGTGTAATTGATCCACTTTATTTTTAGCATGACAATACGCAAATTCATGAAGAAAATGTTAGAAATGAGTGATATGAGGACACGGGAGTGCGTGGATTCGAATACCCAGCTCAAAGCCCAGACCTCAGTCGTACTGGATGCCTCCGAGTTGGAATGCCACTTGAAAGCCAGACAAAACCGCCTACGAAACACACCGCAGAGCAGATCATAATGTCGAATGAGGAATGGAAATAATACATATATACATAGCTCACGAAAGTCAGGAATACGTCCGCCACAAACCCACATGTGAAAACTGGGAGTGACCGCGACAGAAATCGAACTTGGTCAATTCGCCATCGTAGAAGGCAAGTGGTCAGATCACTATACCATCCCACTATAGCAGTCAGGTCCATTTCAGTGTGGTGGAAGGGTACAAAGTGGCATGAGGATTAAATGAAGCACAGCTTCTCGAAGTACTCGTTAGTAGTTATAAATAATGCTGGATGGGGAACCATGGAGGTCATCTTGGATGACGTCACGAGGCAATCTCCTGCTTTGTCATTCCTGGCCAACAGCGGCCATTTTGGATATCCCCACTTCACAATCTTGCATTTGATGTGGGAGGTTTCCTCAGAGTCCTCCCGATCTCCTTTATTTTCTCACACTCTCTCATTCCTTCCTACTGGATGTCCCCACTTCAAGCTCTTGCATGCCATGTGGGGGGTTTTCTCAGAACTATCACTCCTGGCTCCCCATCCACCATCCAGTTTCTATTCCATTGGATTGTCTCAGTGTTTTCCCTGTCTCCTTCCTACCTTTCGTCCGTTCTCGATGTCCCCACTTCATATTCTTATATTGTGTGTCGAGGAGGTTTTCTTCATGCTATCCCTCTCGGCTCCTCGCCAGGAAGCCAGGTTATATCCCTTGGGGGTCCTCCTGATCTCCTTCCTGCCTCTCGCCCGTTCTCTTCCCTTCGCCTCCCACGCCCTATTCTTACCACTCATAGCCAACGTCGGCAAAAAATGACAGAGCAGGAGGTTGCCTCCTGATATCATCCAAGATGTCCGCCGTGGCTCCCAAGGCTCCCCAACCAGCATCCAGGTGACGCATAACCTACTATTTATAACTACTTTCATTCAACAATTACAGGTCTGCACGAATTTACTGATTTCAAGGCAAGGTTGAATTTAAGGCGCCTATATCAACCGCTACAGGAACAGCAATTCTGCTGGTATCTATGTTCCCGCTTAGTAGAGTCCTACTGCTCCACACTACACTGAACACGCCCGCTGTGCTTATAACGTTTGCTATTGGCTGGCTGCCAGCCAACAGAGTGCCGGGTTGGCAGTGTACCAATAAAATTTGGTTTTCTTTGTATGGCAATAGACACACACTACAGTCTTCGCTTAAGCAATTACACAATAATTATTTTTTTATTACGGAAGTTGTTGTTGATGTGATGGAGTTTTCTTGTGAGTCAGGGACTATAAACAAGCAAAAATTATATGTATATATAATGTTTGGAGATTAAACGCCCAAACTGCGGGAGATGTTTACTCGTGAAAAATAAAGTCAAAATATATAGAACATCATATACCTAATGAGAAAATTAAAAGGAGATGTAAGCCAGTGAAAATTGGGTTTTGAAAACGCGTTTTCACTTAATGCCTCGTACTTTATTCCATCGGTAGGGATAGTGGAGATTTACCCACAGTACGTCCCACACGGTGGAATGGCACACGCCCATTTGGCGCCCTATGGAGCGTGTACTAGTGGAAAGAATGTCGTTGATGTGCTGTGACGTACCACTTCCTCAAGCCGAACAGTGCGCACTGACAGGGGACGGCCAGCATTACGCATGTGTGTCTGCATTATGGAAAGCATAAGTCACCTTTATGCTACGAACTTTGTAGGCGTTGTACATGGCATTCGGCGAAAATAAGTTTTCAAAACACAATTTTTTTAGGCTCAAATCTCCTTTAATATTCGGTTTAGGTATACGGTGTNCGGCGAAAATAAGTTTTCAAAACACAATTTTTTTAGGCTCAAATCTCCTTTAATATTCGGTTTAGGTATACGGTGTCCTGTATATTTTCGACTTTATTTTTCATAAGAAATTACCTACCGCAGTTTTGGCGTTTAATATCAGAACAGTATATATATATATATATATATTATATGACACACATATACACTTTAGTTTTGCTCTCGAGGCTAGATAACTCTCATACCATNTATATATATATATATATTATATGACACACATATACACTTTAGTTTTGCTCTCGAGGCTAGATAACTCTCATACCATTGTTTCTGGCGCTACACTGGGGCATATCCTTCAAAGTGTAAAACCGAGAACCATCACCTTGTTTGTGGCGTTTCAGTCTTCATTCCTCCGACATCTCTAGTTACATTTCGTGCTTACTCCTAGGTCGCTGTGATNTTGTTTGTGGCGTTTCAGTCTTCATTCCTCCGACATCTCTAGTTACATTTCGTGCTTACTCCTAGGTCGCTGTGATACTGTTTCCGTTCACAGCCGTAACTCATATACGCTGGTAACGTGCAGCTTTCCAGGAACACAAATCAACTTGTGACTGCTGTCGATAGAGGGAATACCTCGTTAACTCTTAACTATTGCTATGTAAAAAATAATCTCGTCTGTCACCTTGCCTTCACGGATAACAAATACGGCTGATAACTGCAGTAGAGGCAAACTGCAACGATCTCATAGTTTTCATTTCATACCATTTGTTCCTTTTATTTTTATTTTTTTATTCTTGTTATTAGCTCCTAAAATTTCGCCTGTTTTTTTTTATCTAAAGTTGGTAGCCATTAATCTCGGATCTCGCGCTGAGTTACGAATGAAACTGTGTCAGAGAAATGGGGACATCGGGCTTGGGGAAAACCCACAGTTCGCCTAGTTCAGAAGTTCTCGCGCGTTGCAAACTTGTCGGACGTTGCTCGGAACACGGCGAAGTGTTTATTCGGTGACTCAACTGGATCCCACCAGTTCTCAGANCGGCGAAAATAAGTTTTCAAAACACAATTTTTTTAGGCTCAAATCTCCTTTAATATTCGGTTTAGGTATACGGTGCCCTGTATATTTTCGACTTTATTTTTCATAAGAAATTACCTACCGCAGTTTTGGCGTTTAATATCAGAACAGTNTATTTTTCATAAGAAATTACCTACCGCAGTTTTGGCGTTTAATATCAGAACAGTATATATATATATATATTATATGACACACATATACACTTTAGTTTTGCTCTCGAGGCTAGATAACTCTCATACCATTGTTTCTGGCGCTACACTGGGGCATATCCTTCAAAGTGTAAAACCGAGAACCATCACCTGGTTTGTGGCGTTTCAGTCTTCATTCCTCCGACATCTCTAGTTACATTTCGTGCTTACTCCTAGGTCGCTGTGACACTGTTTCCGTTCACAGCCGTAACGCATCTACGCTGGTAACGTGCAGCTTTCCAGGAACACAAATCAACTTGTGACTGATGTCGATAGAGGGAATACCTCGTTAACTCTTAACTATTGCTATGAAAAAAATAATCTCGTCTGTCACCTTGCCTTCACGGATAACAAATACGGCTGAATACTGCAGTAGAGGCAAACTGCAACGATCTCATAGTTTTCATTTCATACCATTTGTTCATTTTTTTATTATTGTTATTAGCTCCTGAAATTTCGCCTGTTTTTTTTTTATCTAAAGTGTGGTAGCCATTAATCTCGGATCTCGCGCTGAGTTACAAATGAAACTGTGTTAGAGAAATGGGGACATCGGGCTTGGGGAAAACCCACAGTTCGCCTAGTTCAGAAGTTCTCGCGCGTTTCAAACTTGTCGGACGTTGCTCGGAACACGGCGAAGTGTTTATTCGGTGACTCAACTGGATCCCACCAGTTCTCAGAGGCGGGTTTNTTTTTTTTTTTTTTTCGGGGTCGTAGCGCGAGGTAGGCTCTGATTGGTTCGAACCAACTCGACGGGGATTATCGCCGCCTGTAGCTCGTTCGAAGGCACCCGTCTCGCAATTTTTAAGGCCACCTCTTTCACGCACCGGATGTACTTTAACATTCTGCCTGCACACTCGCATCTTCCCTTTGGCAACTGGTCGCCTGCCTTCGTGCGAAGGCAGCCTGTTGTTGCACGAGTGGGTCAATCGATCAGGATTAGGTTCCTTCGATACCGACCGTCCGTGATTGGCGGGAAGGAAGATAAGACGCGTAACAATTCAAAAGATCCAATCACGAAAGTGGTTCCGAACCGAAGTGTCTTGGAAAATTACTTGTCCTGAAAGCTTTTCGCGGAAATACGGGCGCCCCTACGGATTATCTCTCGAGAACTCGACAGGCTTTAAAACGTCACATCGCAATCATTGAGCCGCCGTTAACTTAAAACCTCATAGACAACTCTGAATCAATTTTTCTACTTCATCACCAGAGGTCCTGTCTTGAAGGACACGCGATTCCCGCGAAAATATTTCAGGAGTAGTTGTATTCCAAAACACGTTAAACCCATTTTCCATTGTTACGATTGGATAACTTACTTGTTACGCGTCTTACGTGTCCGTCCGTCAATCTCAGAGATATTCGTAATGGATAGAGCCAGTGACTTTTCGCGTAATAATCGGAGCACACAGTAGACTTCAATACTATATACACAACCTCAGCTGTTGTTATACCTCAATTGGCTGCTAGTGCCGTGTCCGTCTTTAACCAAGCCACTCGGGACTAAGTAACTCCGACACTGAACCTTCGTGATTCGTACACAAACGGTTAACACGGGCCAGAACATTTTTTAGCAAATCAAAGAAACTGGACGACACTACAGTGCTTTGGACAGTATCTTGTCTCGAAATCTTTTCGCTAAATATCACTGCCCCTAGCAATAGGAGTAACTTAATTATTTTGTGCCACTCCAAGAAGAAACGTTTCACCACAAAGAAACGCGGCCAATAAGCAAAAGGAGAACTGCTAGGAGGCCCGCACCGCGCGGTATTGGAAACTGGCGTGTGCGGAACTCTTTTCGCGAAAATCAGGCATTTCTTACATACATGTCGATCCGCGTGATGATTCGGTTCCAAGGTAGACGGCACACGAGTATATGTTAGTTTCACGTGTGTCGCTGGGCCTCCGCTCTTGTGACACGCCCTGCAGGACTCGGAACCAATAGCAAACTTCCAGCACTCTGGAAGCTTCATTCCGTGTGGCTGGACGGAACGGCAGAGTGAGTTCTGTTTGTGGCCGCTGTCAGTGAAACAGCGACCTCTGCTTGAGTATTTACACTGAATCAAACTATGTTCCGTTGGCGCAATAAAATTAGTTTTTTATGTGGGGACAATGAAATAGTTTGTCGTTGAAACAAAATTATTGTGTTTTTCTTATTTTGTTGCGGCAAACGAAGATTTAGTTGATGTAACTAAAGATTGGTTTGACTCTACGTAAATTAGTCAGTTACGGTTAATATATTAATATAAAACAAATCGGAAGCCTTACAAAGAATTGAACATCGATAATCTAAAGCCAAGCGCTACGCCTCAGCAACCGCAGTTCAAGTCACTACTGATGAAATTGTAATGTCTTTAAATACTTGTGTACATTCAAAATAGTGGACAACGTGAGTAAATAAATATTTCAAGTTTAACAGCTTTACTTTTTAGTTTCCTGTTGAACTTGTTTTCTTAGGATGCTTATACCATTATTAATAAGGACTGGAAAAATTAGAGAATTAATTTTAAGACAAACTAGACTTCAAACACGTGTACATTTATGTGACGTTTCCAATTGGATGACAAATGTTCAGAAACGTCCAGGTGAACTATGAGTAGGGGCAGTGATATTTCGCGAAAAGATTTTGAGACAAGGTACAGTCCAAAGCACTGTAGGGTCGTCCAGCTTCTTTGATTGGCTAAAAAATGCTCTGGTCCATGTTAACCGTTTGCGCACGAATCACGAAGGTTCAGTGTCGGAGTTACTTAGTCCTGAGTGGCTTGGTCAAAGACGGACACGGCACCAGCAGCCAATGGAGGTGTAACAACAGCTGAGGTGTGTATATAGTATTTAAGTCTACTGTGTGCTCCAATTTTTACGAGAAAAGTCACTGGCCTTAACTACGAGGCAGTAAGAGTCTTTCAAGAAAACAAGCACCGAATCCTTTACCGCCTGGTGTGGGGTCAAGCTGGCTGCAACACTGGGGTAGCAGCCAGTAACACTTGGGTAGCAGCTAATGAACAAAAAGCTGAGGATCGAAAATACATAGGACCGCGGAGTCTTTTCGTTCAAAACATGACATTTTCCTGTCTACAATTATTAAACATCAGTCTATGGAGTAACAAACATTGTTACTATCCTAATTGACGCAAACAAACTCTCGAGTTGTACTTTCGAACGAAGGCAATCAAATGAGTAGCCAAACAAATATATACAGTTGATTTAACAAAACATTTCGTTGACAGCCTATTTTCTTTAGACACAACACATAGGTTTTGTTTATGGAAACGTGTATTTTTAAGGTGAAAAAAAAATTATTTTGTTGCTTTTCAAGTTTTGTCTTTACAACGAAATATTTTTGTTGGTGCAATTAAATATATTTTTGACCCTATACAAACATTTCATGCGCTGTTTCCTTAGTGTATAGGACTGTGGAATGCCGTTGTATGACGGGAAGTGATTGGACCTCTATTCAATGCACGCCCCACATTTAACAGAACAGGGGCGAATGTTAGATACGTGCACTGAGCACCCAAGTTTCTGTGTCGCACACTCCAGACTTACAGAAACCACTATTCAACGAAGTTTGGTGTAGGGAGCTTAAATGAAACATTATGGGAATATAACTGAAAAAACCAAACACCAAATCACATCAAAGCACAGCATCGAGGATACGTCTGCGTTAACAAGCGCTAAAGCACGAAAACGTAAGAACTGGGAAAAACAAACTTCAAGGGTTCACTTCTGTGTACTTGCTTGTTCTGGTGGTGCCGCGGTGGTGTAGTGGTCAGACTACTCGCCTCTCACTAAGGCGTTTCGACTCCCGGCGGGGTCGCTCCCGGGTTTTCCGCATGTGGGAATTGTGCCCGGGCGAAATGCTGCTGGTCGGCGGGTTTTCACGTGGATCTCCCTCCCCCCTCCACGATCTAGAACTCTGGCGCTGCTCCATACTCACCTCCCTTCACCGTCGTCGGCTCTCAAGACATCGATGCCAAGAGCCGCCCAAATCGATCCACTCCATTCCACGCCAATTACCGGTTCTGTGTCCGTAGCAACGTTGATGAGTACACGAGGCGTAAGGATAAACAGTGAGTATAAAGAAAGAAATGCTTTGTGTGGTTCAATGTACTGCGAACGATCTGTGGTAAACATCCGTCATTCGATCAAAAACACGCGTCGTGTCCGACAGAGATTTCCGAAAAACTACTGCTCTGTCAAACGAATGATCTGCCAAGCGACCGCCCGTGATTGAAGATGCATGCTCCGGTCGAATGCCAAATGAATGCTTCGGAATGTCGCACCACCATGCCTCCAGCGTTGATAGCTTTGCCTGGAAAGCCTCCAGCCACGGAGATTAAATATGGAATAAATGTTAAAGAAATTCGTTCTCAATGCATCAATTTTAAAGATAAGCGGTCAAACAAAAAAAAAACATTCCTCGCCAATTTCTCAAAGAAAACTGCCACAAGAAGAAATTTTCAAAAAATAATATCAATTCATATTTTTTTTTGTAAAAATGTAAATTTCAACGTTAAATAAAAAAACCCGTATTACACATAAAATTATTTATAATTTCTTAACGTGCCAACTCCTTAAGAAATTATAAGAAGTATACATTTTGTTTTCACTGTTGTCTTTAAAACCGATGCATTGAGAAGGAATTTCTTTAACATTGATTCCCCATTAGACACAGTGGCTGCAGACTTGGTAGGGCGAGTGTAAGAGATTTGGGCGGCTCTTAACATCGAGGTCTTGAGAGCCGATGAGGGTGAAGCTAGGTGGGTACGGAGCGGCGCCGGATGCAAGGGCGGCGGAAAAGGGGGAGATCCCCGAGAAAACCCGCCGACCAGCGGCATCGTCCGACACGATTCTCAAAAGCGGAATTTCGGGGAGGACCCTGCCGTCATTCGAACCCGGTTCGACTTGGTGGGAGGCGAGCAGTTCTAACCACTACACCACCGCGGCCCCTGCAGGCTTGGTAGAGAAGAGCGCCCTCGAAACCAAACGTCGAAATATCGTTTTCACTTGCTCGTGTTGGCGCCGACTGCACGGGATGGAGGTGTTTCTCGTCTGGTCAACACGGCGTGCGTGCTACCTGGTCATTTGCCGCACTTATCGCTAGTATCTGAGTCCCCCGCCCAGGGCGCTGTTCTCAGTGTGAGCGCTATGAGGGTACAGCCGCCACGCACGGCAATCTCGGGCGTATTACGTCACGAGAGTGGCTGACTTCCGAGGCTAGAGCTCTCTAAAAACACATTCGTTGTTGCAACACGTGTTTGGTTACCCTTATCGTTCAATAACAACCGCTCATCGCAACGCATTGTAATCGCTGTATCGTGGAACCAGCTTAAATAAACGGACAGTAAGATTCTTCGCTGTGTACAGTGACTACCACAAGTGTGCCTAGTCTGCAACGCAACCTCGTGTGCGCGACAGTGGACGCGTTACCAACGAAGGGCATTCATGACCTGTGCTGTGCATTGTAAGGAATTAAGTGCACGGAGTTTTATGGGCCTTCCTTTCGAATTACGTAATTTGTGGAAGTTTCTGCGCCTCTCGTTTGCAAACGGTCAATGCCGACAGCACAGAGCGTACACGACGTTGCCCATTGGTTGTGTCAAACACGCTCTGTCCAAGTACAACGCACGCCAAAATACTGCACGGACTGCAACGTTTGATCTCGTAAATTAGATGTCGGGACAGCACGGGTTGAATTCTTGTTTGTGGCATAAGTTAACACTTATTTTAAAAATGAAAGTGTGCTTTTGCGTACTTTATCTTTCTCTCTCTCTCTAATTTTGTGACGTCACACCGGTTACACCTGCCTGGAATGGTCCATGCGAATGTATACAAATTCCGTGTGTTATTTTGTTTGAACAACGATTAATAAATACATGTGAAGAATAGGTTAATGCGGTTTTCCACGAGTAGAGCTGAAGAGCTACCTGATTTAATATTACTCTCTAATGCACATTTAAAATGAATTTGTGTTTATAAGTGGTAAAATATATATGGTCGGTCGTAGCAATACAGTAGCTTTGGATTCGGTAAGAACTTTACGGAATTCAGTAATTTGTTTTATACGAAGTTTACATTTATTTGTAAACATAATTTTTTTTTCATTTAATTGGTGGCAGAAAAGTAGGAGTTTAAATATGTAATGTTATCGTTTTCCTACAACCATTTATGATAAGTTCTTGTTATAAGGTACGTGAATATTGTTTATTTGCATTCCGTAATAAGTTTATAAGCTCGTCAGGTATTATTTGGGGTATTCTAGGAATATAATTGTGTTACTTCGGACACGAATGTGAGAAATTAGGGAATATTGTACTGGGAAAATAGACCTACGCGAAATTTAAGTTTTATTTCATGCAGTGGACCTAACCTATCTCCTACCCGACGGACTTTATTCACTCTGTGTGAAGGAGCATGTGTTTACCACTTATTGTCGTTATAACCACGAATATTTAGGTATATTACCGACGACACGAGAAATTTGGTTTTGAAATAAACTTAATTGAGCGTTCTACCAATTTTTTACTCTATCAATATTCATCTACTTACCGAGGTAAAAGTGTAGTTAGCCTAAATGAAGTGCAATTCTTTCCCTAATTTCTGAGGTCTACAGCAAAATGTAAACACAGCTACGTAATGGCGTTTTAAAATATTTACATTATCCAGGTTATATATTTTTGAAAACATATGACTGTTAAAAGCACAATTTTCAAAAATGTTTTTAGATCCGTTAAAGTGCACTTTATTACTGAATTAGAGTATCTTATGTTTGATATATATTATACACTCATGTTTAAAATGTGCTGGGTTTGTTAATATCCCCCCTGAGAAGCTTTATAAACCTTTTTTGAACGTTAAAAATAATATTTTACTTACAAAGTATGCTTAAGAATAAATGTTTTAACACAGTTGAGTTTTTTATGATTATAATGCATAAGGCATTATGCTCAGCACTTAATTTTACTCGTAACAATCGCAAAAGTTGATAAGGTATGTTCACGATAACGTGAGCACTTTTTCAATCAATCTTTGAAAAATACCACTGCTCCTAGCTGCATAGGAACGGACGCATTAAGTGGCATGTGCCCAGTAAAGTTGTTAACGGCAAAGATAAATTAGTTCTATGTATTAACGTTGAATTAAAAAATTTAGGCAAACATTTGCGAAAACTCAAAATATTTATTTCGATTTCCATTTTTAAAAGCATGTAAATGTACGAATTAACAAATTTGTAAAATATTAATTTTTCTACAAATTTTACAGTTTTGCTTGACAGAGGCATGAACAAAGCGATCAGGCCCATGGCAGTGTTCATTTTACATATGGCGGAAGAATACACAATGTTCGTACACGTAGATCTTAAGCAGGGCTTTCAGAAGCGCTCAGTTTACCGAGAACAGTCTATACCAACAATGCACATAGCACCATCGTTCTTCCCTCGCATAGAATATGTTGCAACAACCAACACTGTAGTTATAGTGTAGGCTTACAATAAAGCAAGTAAGCACCGATGGCTAGGGGCAGTGATATTTCGCGAAATGATTCCGATACAAGATGCAGTCCAAAGCACTGTAGGGTCATGCAGGTTATTTGATTGGCTAAAAAATGTCCTGGCCCGTGTTACCCGTTTGCGCACGAATCACGAAGGTTCAGTGTCGGAGTTACTTAGTCCTGAGTGGCTTGGTCAAAGACGGACACGGCACCAGCAGCCAATGGAGGTATAACAACAGCTGAGGTGTGTATATAGTATTGAAGTCTACTGAGTGCTCCGATTTTTACGCGAAAAGTCACTGGCCCTACCAATGGCAAATTGTACACATTTCAATATGTTAAAGGGCAGTATGTGTTGCGACCAAGTCCTGTGACAGTCATTGTATTTTCTGGATCAGGCCAGTGTATTTGCGTTATGTTCTTGTAACGACTATTTCTGGTGTTTGTAAGTTTACTGTGAAAACGCGATATACGAAAAATTTGATTGTTTTTTTTTAATTACACCAAAATAAGTATACAATTGGAAATCACAGGGTACAAACACAAATGTATAGGTAATCGAAAGGTGTGTCGCAGAAGACTAATTTTAAACACAAAGAAGTGTTTTAAAAGATTCTTGAGAAGTATATTTTGTTGTGTTTGTCACAGAATATTTACAAGGTCGCCTGATTGTACGTTATTACTATATATTAAAATATAGAATAACTGCTCACTGTTAAACTATTTTTGCTCGCCACTCTGTAATTGTAATGGCCCGGTCTCTGCAAGCATGTAGAATATTCACAGGAGCAAATAAGTCTTAAATTGCAGGTTTTTTGTGTCCAAGCACAGATTTTGTTTTCACTGCGTTACAAGTTGCTAGGTTATAAAAACCGTAACTGAGTACAGCGATTTGCATAGACATACGCCAGTAAATTGCTATTATTATGTAAAGTATACTTTTTATAAAATGAAAATATTTGTAAGAGCACCACTTTAATTTAATTCCAGTAACCTGTATAACTAATTTGCAGCAATTCATTCAGCAAGAACCTAGATTAAAATACACCTTGCTATGGGTTTATAAGCAAGTTTAATAACGTTAAAAATATTTTTTTCCACAACTACCAAAATTAAAACCTGCCACTTTTACAATTGCAGGTTCACTATAAGCTTATTAAATTTTACACTTTATGATCCGAGTAAAAATTGATACTCAAGTGTTTCGTATCATTAGGATGAAGTTACACAAGTGAAGTAATTCACATGCACCCATCCATCCAATGAAGTTTGAATAACTCACATGGAAATTTCCATATATGCTTGGCCTATCATTATTTTTGTTGTTCATAACATCAGTGAGCTGCGTGTATCATGTTTAGGTACTTGTGTGTATGACACTGGTAAATAACTTTGCTAACCAAAAATATTTATTATAAGTTAAGAGGAATATTAATTTTGAAATTTTATCGGATGTTCTTAATCGCTAGAAAGGTTACTCAATAAAGTAGTTCAATAATTTAATTTTCGGTATTTATGTGATAAATAATGTTAAAAATCAGTCAGTGGGTCAGGTAAAGTGGTAAATAGTGGTAGAAATGTTAACAGCGGCTAAATAAAATTCTGGGTGTAAACATAAAAGTTATATGTTCTATTTATTGCTTAATACAAAAAACAGCGCGCGTTTCCTGCTGAACCGATAATTTGGCTATGGAAGTGCCTAACTTTGCTGGTTCAGTGATAAAGTTGTTCACAATAGCTAGAGACAAGACAAATGTTAGTAAATGCGGCATTCATCTACGTTCGGCACTACAGAAATCCCCGACGGGACTATTGTTACCTTCGGCACATATAAATAAATACGTTTTCTGAAAGAACAAAGTATACCAACGCCAAAATGTTTTGCAGATTTCTTTTAAAGCAAGTAATAGTAATGATAAATTAAATGCATTTAATTTGCTTCAACTAATACGTTATAAAACACCGTTATTTACAAACAACTGTTTACTTGCTTAATCTTCATATTTGACGAATGTTAAATACTTTGTCGTACTAATTAGTTTTCCTACTTTCATTAAAAAAAACCAAACGAGACACGATTTGTTAATATAATAACTTTAAAAAGAAGCTAGAATTGTGCCACTTGTTTCCACCATTATAGGAGCGCCATTTGTGCTGGTCTCTGCTTTTCCAGCTGTCTCAGTACTACTTGTTCACGCAGCATTTGGCACTCTTACTACAATAATTCAAATGCATTACAATAAAGTGCCCAGTTCATTGTATCTCAATCACAAAATCCTCTCATATGTAACAGGCAATANACGCAGCATTTGGCACTCTTACTACAATAATTCAAATGCATTACAATAAAGTGCCCAGTTCATTGTATCTCAATCAAAAATCCTTTCATGTGTAACAGGAAACACAATATATATTCTTAATTTCACTTGTTGAAAAATATTTTTATTTACTGTAATTAGTGGCGATGCGATCTTAAGTGNACAATATATATTCTTAATTTCACTTGTTGAAAAATATTTTTATTTACTGTAATTAGTGGCGATGCGATCTTAAGTGGGGTTTGGATCCTGACAAGCTTTGACGAAACAATGAAACTACATCCATACGAATTTTGTCTTCAGTGGCAGGAAAAATGTTATTTGAATTATAACCCGAGTTACAATCGACCATAATGTTTAAAGTGTTAAATTACTGAAAATATTCAAGAGAATTGTGTGTAATATTTGGTGCACTTCTGAACAAAGAGTATCCGAAGATTTTCTGGCGCTGCATTGTGGTGTCCTAGGACGAAGCGACAAACTAAGAAAATCTGAATACCATAAACGTCAGAAGAGGGAATGAGTGAGAGAAAAGAGTGAAGAAATTTGGGCTGCTCTTAACATTGAGGTCTTGAGAGCCGATGAGGGTGAAGCGAGGCGAGTATGGAGCAGCGCCGGAGTGTATGGGCGGGGGAAGCGGGAGAACCCCGAGAAAACCCGCTGACCAGCGCCTTCGTCCGGCATGATTCCCACATACGAATATCCGAGGACGACCCCACCGGGAATCAAACCCGGTTCGCCTTGGTGGGAGCCGATTAGTCTAACCACTACACCACCGTGATCCCAAGAAGAGGGAAGAAACGAGCTGATGGCCAGTGTTGTAGAGATGTCCTAGAAAATGCCATCGATAGAGAGGAACCGGGTTTTTTATTACGGTCCTCCATTGCGCCCGAAGTAAACATTCTCTGGGCGTGATGGACACACTTAAGACTGCTTAAGAATGTGTATGAACTCGAGTGCACTTGGTGGATGCTGTTTCTGAGAACAGCTGTTGAAGACGTGACGGGCTGCGATTGGTCGTCGGGAGAGGAGCCATCCGCGCGCTGTCAGGCGGTGAGTAATGGAGTTCACGGGAGCGCCAAGGAAGACTGGAACTACAAGGGTCAGTCACGACTCCTGAAGCAGGGGAGGGACCGACTGCATCGCCTTCCAGATGACCTCTGCAGCTTCCTACAGGAGCCGAACACCTCTGAGGTCACGGTCGCCACACTGAATATCTCTCTCCTCCTCCACAAAGACTCTACAACAGGAGCCGATTGTGACAGTTTACTTATGGTTACTTCCAAACTTTCTGAAGCCCTTCTAAAGTTCTACTTTCAATCTAATCTTCTCCCTCGCGCAAATAAAGCTTAACTAAGATCCAACTCACTTCATTCGCGGCGCACTCAGTGTAACAATATTTTGCATGATTACTATTTCTTACTACGCATTACCAACTCACCAATTTTCTCTCCAACAAGTATTTTCTGTCCAACAAGTTAGTAAGGGTACCTTGCAGGCAACTAACTGCACCCTTACACATTTTTGTATGTTTTCTCGACAACCGTTCTCCAGAGAGAGTTACCCCAAGGCATCATTTTTTGTATATTAATTTAAANTTTTTGTATGTTTTCTCGACAACCGTTCTCCAGAGAGAGTTACCCCAAGGCATCATTTTTTGTATATTAATTTAAGCATGATTATGACGTCATTAAAAGCGATAAACACCTAAGGGTTATACACATTTACCCCTATTTTCTCTACGAATGGGGATGATAGAATTATCCGACCACTGTATGCAAATTTCAGATCTCTATTCGAGAGAAAAGTATTCGCGGAATTCTTCCTCCATTTGAGACATCGATTTCAAGGGCACTTACCTCCCTTACGAATTACTGTATATCGTATAATGTTCTATCTCATTTTGCATAGGAAACCACCTCACAGCGTTTGTATCTGTAGTCAAGAATCAGCCTGTATATACACTTGGTACATGCAGCAGTAACCGATAAATAAGGACTGGAAATTTCGCGAATTAATTTTAGGTCAAGCTAGACTTTAAATAATCGTACATTCTGGTTATTTTTGCAACTGGATCATAGTTTATTAGTAGACACCTGAAAAATTCGCGAGTTCAATGACATGTAGGCTATTCTCCATTGTCGTATGTAAAATCATGCAAATATCACTTTTGATTGGTAGCTTGTTGTATTAGCGGAAGACGGTGATTCGGTCTGCATTTTATTGTTTGCTTGTTATTGGCTCAGAGTTGTCCAGGAGGTGTAAACTAACGGCTGGGCCAATAGAATAAGCAATACAAACGTACGAGGGTTTGAATTCTATTTT
>NQII01004660.1:143913-166805 GCA_002778355.1 Clitarchus hookeri
AGTTGGGCTGGTGGTCGGGCAACCAACCTGTAATGGGTGTAAGGCGATGGAGCTAGTGCCTGGTTGGGTAGTCGTGATTACGGTAATGACTATCCTCGTTCGGCCATCCACCTGGCGGAGGCCTACATAGTGGTCTCCGGCCTTTAATTTAGTGTAAGAGCAGATCGGCGTGAAGTGGTGTAACCTTCCTACTGGACCTTCAGACTTGCCCACTGCTAGGTCCGGTGGCGGGCTCTTACCTTAGGGAAGGGTTTCCCCCTGTGCTGCTGCGTGGGCCAAGACACGGTCCCTGAAACGGGGCCGCGATGCGAATACATATCCTAGCGCTGCTCAAATCTGTCTCCACCTCCTCGAAAGGTCAGGGCTGGAAACATGGTGGAAACACCGTGGCTGACAGAGTGAGGGCGATAATGGGCTAGTGGCGGCCTCGCCATTGCACTGGCGAGGTCACGTGCAGCTTTCCAGAGGCTGCATATGTTCTTCGCCTGCGGTGATGACCCGCGAGCCGAGTGCACAACCCCAACTGAGGTCTTAGGGTAGATCTCGGGGTGGCGGTGCTCCGCAGAAGGGACCACTCTGTCGTCCTGGAAGAGTTGGGCTGCTTTGGGTGAAAACTCAGTGTGCACAGTGTAGTCGTGGGGACCCAGGGGATCGGTGTGAAGCCCCGACCTTTGGCCGTGCCGATCGCGGTTCAGACTCTGGGTGGCATTGGTTGAACCTCCCGCTGGGAGGAGGCCTGGAGGCGGGTATTTTCCTGGAGGGCTGCAACTGCGGCGCGTGCGGCCTCAGTACCCGGGGAGAAAGAGGGTACTCCCTCCCCCACCGAACCTCCACGTCACACAGTGCTAGGTCTGGTGATGGACTCCTGTCGCTCGAGTAACTCTTGGGGAAGCAAAGCGGGCGTGTCGAAGTGTTGATGCTNCTGGAGGGCTGCAACTGCGGCGCGTGCGGCCTCAGTACCCGGGGAGAAAGAGGGTACTCCCTCCCCCACCGAACCTCCACGTCACACAGTGCTAGGTCTGGTGATGGACTCCTGTCGCTCGAGTAACTCTTGGGGAAGCAAAGCGGGCGTGTCGAAGTGTTGATGCTCGCTAACGAAGGGACGACGGTCTGGTCCGCCTAGTGAGATGACTCGTTCACGAAGCGCGTTCGTAAAGATTGGATAGTCCTCGGCCCCATCAAGGTGGCGCGAACAGATTCAACTATGGTACGATGCTGTTGATAGGTGAGGTGGTATCCACGCCCACCCACCGCGATTGGAAGGAGCGTGATCTCCTTCTATTGGACTCCTTTCAACTGCAGCCAATTAAAGCATGGCCGTGGCGTATTATTGTCTGGCTTCAGGCTTGATGGGATCTGGCCCGTGTGCACAGCATGAAGTGGCTAAAATGCCTNTCGCTAACGAAGGGACGACGGTCTGGTCCGCCTAGTGAGATGACTCGTTCACGAAGCGCGTTCGTAAAGATTGGACAGTCCTCGGCCCCATCAAGGTGGCGCGAACAGATTCAACTATGGTACGATGCTGTTGATAGGTGAGGTGGTATCCACGCCCACCCACCGCGATTGGAAGGAGCGTGATCTCCTTCTATTGGACTCCTTTCAACTGCAGCCAATTAAAGCATGGTCGTGGCGTATTATTGTCTGGCTTCAGGCTTGATGGGATCTGGCCCGTGTGCACAGCATGAAGTGGCTAAAATGCCTAATGTTGCTTTGCGGCTGAATTAAAAAAAAACTAGTGTTGGGCGCTGCGCACACCATATGTTGCTCTGGATTTTACTATTGTTTTTACCTTTAAGGCACAGGCATACGGGACTCGACTGCCCACACGCTTTACAAGACAGTACAGATAATAGTGTTTCACATGATACAGTCATGACATTTCTTCTTGTTTAGTACTGGTTAAGTAGTCGTCCAGAGGGCGAGACAATACAACTGAGATCTAATCACGAAAGGAACACACTGGTGTACGTTTTTAAAGTCTAACCTGCCACTGAAAGAATTAACGAAATTTGCGGACCTCTATCGAGAGACATCAACGGCGGCTTGGCATACGTTGCAGTTGGTTGCTTTGTATTTCCTCTTTACAGTATGTAGCTGTTTGCTAATGCTGGTGTCACAATGAGTACCCGTCATTTGGCCGAAAAATCGCTTGCAAAAATTTTCTGACAAACGCCTGTTCGGCCAAATGCCTGTTGTGCCAAATGATTGTTCTGCCAAATGCGAGATGTTCGGGTTAAGAGTATTTTAGAAAGGCGAAGTAAATTCAGTACCAAACGCCTGCTCAGCCAAATGACTGTTCTACCAAATGTCTATTCTGCCAAAAGCTTGTTCTGCGAAATTATTGCTCTGCCAATTGATTGTTCTGCCAAATAAATGTTTTTCCAGACACCTGTTCTGCCAAACGGTTGTTATACCAAATTACTGCTTTACCAAACGCCTATTCTGCCAAATGCCTGTCTGTGATTTAGGAAATAAATTACGTACAGGCCAAACGCTTGTTCGGTCAAATAATTTTTCTGTTAAATACCTCGCCTTTGTCACAGTATCACTGCGAGCACGACACGACAGCCCGACACAACGTCCAAGCACGACGAAAGTATACATGATATTTTTCAGTGTTCACAATACCCTGAATATATATGTCCGACAATTATTGTTGTACTGGGCTCATGAAAAATTCTTAAAAGGCAAACCACCCATAAATAACCAATATTTACGACATAAAATTAACAATATAATCAATTATTCTATGCTTTTAACAGTACTTAATTGCATATGAAGGGGGAAAAAACTCATTTGAAATCAAAAGAAACGGGACTTTGGGGCCAAGAGAGTTTGTTTATTACGTACTATGGTGGGAANCACGACGAAAGTATACATGATATTTTTCAGTGTTCACAATACCCTGAATATATATGTCCGACAATTATTGTTGTATTGGGCTCATGAAAAATTCTTAAAAGGCAAACCACCCATAAATAACCAATATTTACGACATAAAATTAACAATATAATCAATTATTCTATGCTTTTAACAGTACTTAATTGCATATGAAGGGGAAAAAAACTCATTTGAAATCAAAAGAAACGGGACTTTGGGGCCAAGAGAGTTTGTTTATTACGTACTATGGTGGGAANAAAAAACTCATTTGAAATCAAAAGAAACGGGACTTTGGGGCCAAGAGAGTTTGTTTATTACGTACTATGGTGGGAAAATATGCAGTTAACTTTGTTTTGTAATGTTGTATTTGCATTTTTTGCACACCTCGACGAGCCCGACACGACGAAAAGCATGACTATAATATACCTCTGTCGTTCTGTCGAGGCGACGATTTGTTCGGGCCTACTGGCTGTTACAAATTTTCCGTCTTGCCGGGGCTGTCGTGTCGTGGTCGTCGTGCTTTTGTGACAGCACAAGGGACAGCTAATTTTTGCAAAAATATTTACACGAAAAATAAACCTCTATATTCCGTGTGCACATCTGCATTGGTTTTTGCCACGTGTCTGTGCGAGAAGACAGTTTCGTTTTTCCCTGCGCTAGTCAATATTAAGTACCCCGATACTGTTCTCCTGTTTCGCGGGCGTGAGCATAGGATGCACATCAAATATAAATTCATTCACTCAGGAAAAGTTACGCTACGGTAAAAATAAAAAAATAAAAACTCCTTGTTTGAATGTGAACAAACCAATATACAGAGTTGCGTTACCCAGGTATTTTGTTTTCAAACAGATTTTGTTCACCCAGAAAAGGGCTTGGTTTTATCAATTTGAAATGCATGTGTTACTTTATGATCTAGGTCAATTACCTTCACTATCGAATTCCATTCAGCAAAGAGCTACTGCGCGTTCGTTCGCCGTTTGAGAATCTCTAGCGGAAGTTTTCCCGCACTGGAAAATTACTAGGCCAGGGATAAAGCGACAACCTTTCCAGAATGGCAGGCGTCCTTACTTCCGGGCCGAATCGTCAGACTCGGCCGTAAACTAGAACAAAAGTACTACTATGGAGAAAGATAGTTTCGCGTCACCGAGAATAAATGTCAAAAGACGGCGCCAGATGTTTCTTTGTTCTTAATTACAGTGATTGTTTTTTTTTGTCCTGCGAAGAGAAATCGCTCGGGCTGTCGCCAAATACGTATATGGCAAGGCGTGTAATTTTCTACGGACCGTAGGTACTGCCTGAGCCAGACATTTTGGCACTAGAGTTTCCTCGTCCTACCGTGACGGGGCCAGGCGCTGCAGCGGGCTGCGTTAGTACTGGCACCGTAATCTACACTCCTAAACAAAAACATTTCCACGAGGTTTCCACTAGACAAGAGTGTTTCTCAAATTTCGGGCCGCGACCCTGTACCGCACCCTGCCTTTGGGTCGCGAGGTTCTCCTGGACGGTAACTACAGTTAGAGACCTGAAAAATTAGCTTATTCATTTTGAGACATGCTGTAATTCAAAACACGTGTGTTGATATAAATTTAGCTATTTGTGCACAAGGTGTTCGACACTTCCTGGAGAACGCTGGCCCAATCGCCGCCTTCCACTGTGGCAGCAGATAACCAAAGTGCATTTAATATCGGCATATTTGTACATAAGACTGTAGAGTCTAGTCTGCAGGTCATTGAACCAGCGAATTTTTCCGGTCTCTAACTATAGTCCAGTCATGGTTACTTCCACCTTTTTGAACCACTACTAAAGTTATACTTCCAGGATATTCATCTGCCTTATGCCAACAAAGCTTATGCGAGTCTAGAAAATAACACCAAAGCGACAGCGCACCGAATCCGTGCGCACTCATTGTAATAATATTTCACATAAGAACTATTTATTACTAGGTATTAAAAACACACCTATTTTCCCCTTGTTTTTATTCATATTAATAATATAAAATATAAATTTAATTAAAGATAGATAATCTGTAGTTAACACAAGTATAAAATGCTTGTCGTACATTACATATTTATCAAACAACCAAACACGTCATCGATGGGTTGATATNTTAACACAAGTATAAAATGCTTGTCGTACATTACATATTTATCAAACAACCAAACACGTCATCGATGGGTTGATATTTCAAAGGTATCGTGCAAAAAAAAGTGAAGAAACCGCGAAAAAACTATACACTGTTTCCCCTCTCGCGGACAAACTCCCGCTCCCTCGCTCATGCAAGTGCCACCGCGTCTGGCGTAGACAGTATTCCCCGCGTGCCAGTGTGACGTCACCTGGAGCATTCCATCCTGTCTGGAGCTGGCTCTGTGTGTTCATGAGGGGTAAGAGGAGGGCGCCGCTCCTTTGTTGGGGTGTCGAATTACACGCCTCGGCTGGTCAGCGGACTCTAGCACACTGCGCGGGGGTTTTCCTTCCGTGTAATTTCCCCTTCCACCCTCTCATCAAACTCCCTCCCTTCCCCCGTCTACATCTGGCGGATAAAGGTCGGTGCAGACTTCTCTTACCGCGAGTTTGCTTTCTCCACACTCGTCTGAGAAGCCNCTACATCTGGCGGATAAAGGTCGGTGCAGACTTCTCTTACCGCGAGTTTGCTTTCTCCACACTCGTCTGAGAAGCCCGCGGCACTCGACAGTTTAGGAGCGAGCGGTTGCTGTTCTTCGGTCCTCCCACCACTTCCACCAGTCGCATTTCCCGAACAACATTGGGGCCGCGGTCGCTCAGCGGCTACGGAGCTCGCCTTCCACCAAGGCGGACACTGATTTTTCGCATGCGGGGATCGTGCCGGAAAATGCCGCTGGTCTGCGGGTTTTCTCGGGCACCTCCCGTTTACCCCGCCCTTGCATTCCAGCGTTGCTCGATACTCACCTCGCTTCACTCTCATCGGTCCTCAACACCACGATGTTGAGAGTCGCTCAAGCCTCTTCACTCCACTCCGAATAACCTTCCTCAATCTGTTCGTTATCTCTTTCAGACCCCACTGGAATTTACGGTTACAAATATCGCAAATAAAGAAAATATATTCCAATGCGTGTTCTACGTTGAATGATGCACTCGCAAAGTACTTAATACAGAAGTAAAGCAGCCGCTTATACCACATTCTCCAACAAAATGTCGAAACATCCTTCGCCACTAAATGCTCAATAGCTGTCTTGCCAGCCGGCAGGCCAGTCGAAAGAAAAATTCCTGGGTAACACACAGCAGCCAATCAGACGTCAACACTCGTGCCAGAGCCTCGCGCAGCCATCGGCGAATGGGCGCATCCACATCAAAGGAGCCGCCAAGCCCATATTTCACTTCTGTATCATTAACCTATTCTGTAACACAGCTATCACTAGTTTCGTGTGACAATCAGCGGGCTGTAGGCTTAGTGTTCTGCGATAGTGATATGAACGAGTCGTAACCTAGAGCAATTGGTTGGTGTACGCATCAAATACCCACAAGGAAGATCACTGGTCAATGAACCTAGCAGTGCAGTCACATTCTGCTTTCCGAATAAAACCTCCGTGTGTAACATGTAAACGATTGTGTACCCCGGGTCAGAATTGATATAAAATAATGTTACGCCCCCCCCTTCCACCTTATATATATATAAGGTGGAAGGGGGGCGTATATATATATATATATAATTTGCCGTTAGCACTGTGGCCGAACGTTTAGTTCACCGGCTTCACAACACAGTAGTTCGAGCTGTGTCTCAATTTAAATAGCGCTCTATGCAGAAAGCACTCTTTCGCACAGCCTGGCGAGAGCCCTAATTCGCTCTCGCTCTAACTCTCTCTCTCTCTCTCTCTCGCCCTCACTCTACGACATTGAGACAAGCCACTCGCTCTGGCGTCACGCAAACGGCTGATGCCATAAGGGGCGGACTCATGATTACTGCCGTTTAGCTACTGGAAGTACTTTATGCATGTTCAAAAAGTTTCACAAATAATCATAGCACTACCGAAAAAGCTGTTAGGGCATAAAATAATATTACTATTTTTGTTTTGTACATTTACGTCGGGTTACAGCAATTCTAACTGTGAACACTGTGCGAAAGTAACACAGAATACGTATCATGGTAAATCCCGAGATATTTTGTCGGAAATTCTTATCTGTATATCATTTAATGTCGCGTAAGTTATTTCGTTGACTAAAACAGTTACAATCATTCACTTACTGGTGAAACGCGATATGGTTTTGGGTCGGAAAGTTACTGTAACCTCGTTCAATCGCTGGGACACTGTAAACAAATATGGCGCGTGCTCAGAGAGGGCTGGAGAGAGAGAGAGAGAGAAAGAGAGAGCACAACTTCGCACTCTCTCTGCGTTCTCGCTCTTTCCGACGAACCGAGATGACCAGAGAGCGTTCTCCGAGACGTTCTTATGACTGCGTGAAATCATAAATTAAAGTGTGCGAGCTTTATTTGGGAAATGCGGCAGGGAGGGGGAGGTAAAACCGTTATCGCGCGTCCCTAAACGGTTCAGTATTGTCACTGAGAGTGTTTATTTTTGTTGCTGTCTTGGAATTTCTGAAGTATATAACTTAGGACGGAAACAATTTCAACGCTACTGTATTCAGGGCCAGGAATCTAACTGCTACCAAAAGTGGATAAAAATCATCATGGCTTATTTCCGTATATAATATTTTTTAAATTTTTAATGGTGAAACGGGACAAGTAGAAGCTTCTAGCAGACTGCCTCAACTCACACACGCGAGATACTTCATGCTGTATCAGAATCTCACACTATATGACCGGGATTTTTTTCCCCCGTGTCTTGTTTTTCGACTGGCGTGTCCTTGACGGGTATGCCGCGCATAGCAGAGTGCGCAGCTATAANNNGGGGGGGGGGGGGTGGTATCGCTTCTTCGGCGTCGCTGTGCAGACTACACGCATGTGTGCGCGACATCCGGGGACGAACGTCGGAGAAGAGATAGAAAAAAGTTGCTGGCGCGATCTGAACGCTTGAGCGTACAAAAAAATACACCGACGCCCAGGCCGGTTGCGTTGCGCCATCGTCACGAGGTCGGGAAGCTACGACGCCAAGGGTTGTTAGTGCCAAGTGTTGACAAGTAAGGACAATTAAAGGTCGGTGGGGATACGGGGCTGAACTCCGGTTTTCGTACCAGCTTCGAAATACGGGATACAGGATTCAGTTAAGGCTCCAGTCTACCTGGAGGTTCCCCCCCCCCCNGCGGTAGCAATAAGGATGACAGTGCTACGCCCATCAAGTGCACCATCGCCGCTAAGCGCAATGTTTCCAACCGATGAGCAGTTTTCTCGTCGCATGACGTGTGTCTAAGGGACTTTCAGCGGTGACCCTTGTATATTATTGGTGGAATATCGGAAGGAATATTCAGTGCAGGAGCCTTGAGTAGTTTTTTATGTATCTTAAGCGCATATTTTGAAATACAGCGCTTTGAAAAAGCAGTTCTTAGCCATTTTGGAGCACTCTGAAATGGTGTTGCTAATGTGCGTGACATTTTTAAAGTTCTCAACAGCTCTCGTCCTATGTGTGTGTTCTTTTCGTGGATCAGCATATTGGACGCAAATTTAATAGTTTCGTGGGGAAAAGGATTATTTCAAACACTCTGCAACACGTTTCAAGTGCCACGTAGGCGGCATCCCTAACCCCTAAATGTACAAATTAATTTTTCATTCCAGGTGCAGTAGCAGAAAGAAGTTTTGGTGTGACAAGTATTTACAAATACTAAAGGATATAAGGATACCTGTTTTTAGCGAAATATTTCGTGACTACTCGTGTTTTCCAACTCTTCAGAATGGGTCAACCATCAAAAACCCAGAAAGTACACAAAAACTATATTGCGTGGCGGTTCCTCTAATGTATATTTAAAAAAAAAAAAAACAATTTTTTATAATTTTTAATGGTTTTTTTTAATTGATTTTTTTGGGCCCCCTCAATCCAGCCACGCTTACCACCCTCTGTCAAAGGACCTGAAACACGATGCAGTGAAGGTACACTGAGAAAAATATATAGTTGTAGGAACCATATAGACTTTCGAAATAGGGACAACCTTCTGATGGGCTGTAGGTAACACATATATATTGTTAACGTAGATAGTAATACCAACAGAAATGCTAGTTGTATTCCTGTATGCGATTGCATTTGCTACCGTGCATGTGTTCGCCACAGCAGAGCACTGCGTTCGTTCTACAAAACCGGTAGCACCTCCAGGAGAACTACTTCAACAATATGTGGATTATTCTCACATACAACCTAACATAATGTTCTGTTCCTAGTACTGAGCAGTTGTGCAATCTGTTTCCAGGATAGCAACAACATAACGTTCTGTCAGGTTGAGAACACTTTGCAGACTGCGAGCACGTACATGACATATTGGGAGATTACCTACTATGAATCTTGGTGGGGTGGGGGGAAGAGGTGGTTTTTAATTACTAAAATTTCGCCGGTGCACTCCGGCTCGGTGTACATTGCGTGAGATGCTTTCACGCTATCGTATAATTTTACGGTGTTTCGGCGTCCTTTTCGATTACACTTTGACTCGGCTTCGACGCCTCCAGACGGCTGCGACGTAAATCTGAACTGTCCTCCCCCGTGCGCCGCTGACGTACTGCAACTCCGCTCGGCGTTGCTTCCGCACAGGACGCACAGTCTTCAGTTCTTGGTACTCTTGTGCCGTTCTTGTGTATCTCGCTGGTCCCTCGTGACTGCGCGTCAAATTCGCATTTCGCGTCGGGCTTCCGCTGGTTTTGTGTTATACTGTGTACCATATAAGAAGGCCACATTCTTGACAGTTGACAATCGCCGCGCCTTTTCGTTTATGTATCCATTCGCCATCAACTGGTGTGTCAAGAATAGCCAAATTAATATTAAATTTTGTTCGTTCGTGCATCAGCTGATACAGGATTTTGTAAATGGCACGTTATTTGTTTTGAATACTTAGAATTGCCACTCACTGACTGTCAGAATGTGGCCTTCTTATATGAAATGAACTATACCTCTGGCACGCTCCAGTTCAGCTGATCTACCCCGTCACAAGATATTCCTTCTCCAGAATATTAAACTGCGAGGCAGCGCCGTTAAGTTCTTCACCTGGGCCTCTTGTGGCATAGACACCCTCGTAGTCAATATAGAGGCCTTTGATCCAGAACTTGTGCATACGCCTAGACGGCAGCGTGATTTTGATCTGCTTCAACGATCAGTTCATTCGGTTTCAGTTTTCATTTTTTTTTATATATACAGGATAGTTCTAAAATCACGGGGCAAACATTAAGGGGTGGTAGAGCTCACTAAAACAAACAATTATTGTACAGGAATATATGGGCGGAAGTGACGCGTTGAGGCACAAGCACAAAAACATAGCACATTAACGGAAACATAGAATGTTCATTAGCAGTATACTTAACGAGTGATCAGGTACAGAAAATGTTAAAACAATTGCTGGAAATGCATCCACCGACAGTCACGCATGCTTGGCGACCTCTACATATGGTGTGATTGGCTGAAAATGGTGGCGTGCGTGAAATACCCGGCGTATTTGAATCTGTTCGCCAATCACTCCACCTACGCTATCAAGCTTGCATTACTATCGGTGGTAGCAACTTTGAGCAATTATGATAAACATTGCTGTAAAAAGGCATTTAGCGGCGAGTTGTAAATAAACACTGTGTTGCATTTCATGTGTTATTTATGTGTTTGTGCCTCAACGCGTTACTCCCGCCCATATATTCCTATACAATAATTGTTTGATTTAGTGAGCTCTGCCACCCCTCAATGTTTGTCCCATGATTTTAGAATCATCCTGTGTATGTGTGTATATATATATATACACACACGCCAGGTGTTTTTAAACTACATGTCGAAATTCAAACCACGGCATGTAAGGGGCAATAAATCCTAGTGGCAAATTGTTCGAAAAGTTCATCTAGTATTTTCAATACTGAAATTGAAGTTAGCAGAACAGCTCCGGTAGTCCGCAACTTCACATATCTGCGTGCGCAACAAGTTGCATATCACGAAGGCGAACGGAACTGGCGCGCCATGCGGAGAGTGCCTGCACTGGGCTCTGCCAGTGGCTGCTTGTCATTACACACGTTTGTCATTTTGTTCATCTAACAAAATACTCGGTTGAATAAACAAAGTCAACGTGTTGAACTAAAATTAATTAGACTGTCAACAAAATATTCCCGGACTGGGAAGGCGGCTATTTGCCTGAGAGCTTTTGATGCCAACAGTTGTGTAAAATTTAGAATTTTTATTATATCCGAAATACTCAGGTAAAATTAGCCTAACCCTTTCAGCGCTCTTTAAAATGCCACTTTCTCGCAAAAACGGCTCAGTGTAGTGGTCTACTCTGAACGGTTCCGTGAGCACACACTAGGTAAAAAATTAAAACAGTGGGCAGTAGTAGACGTGAACGCAGGGGAGGGTTTGGAGTATGTGAAAGAGGGGGGACAGGGGATCGAGGCGTGGCGGGCCGCCGGACGATCAGTGGGGCAGGAAGCGCGACNCCGGCTGACCCGTCCGCCTCCGCCGCGGGGAACTAGTCCGGGCGCGACCACGTCTCCGCTTCCAGGTGCCACATACACTCTCTCCTCCGGCCGGTCCAGCGGCACCGCGCTCTTCGGCTACCCGTGCGTCCGGAGTTGTCTTTCCACCGCAGACGTGTTTTAAACAACGCAAACGCATGTTAACACCATAAGGCTCGGTCGCATTCGCCGTGTTGAATTTTCCTCTCACGTGTCATAGCTTCATTTTTCAATGACTTCACTGAACAATATAATTAATATATTAGACAGGATGATTCTAAAACCATGGGACAAACATTGAGGGGTGGTAGAGTTCACTAAAACAAAACAATTATTGTATAGTAATATATGGGCGGGAGTAACGCGTTGAGGCACAAACACAAAAAAAATAACACATGAAATGCAACACATTGTTTATTTACAACGTCGCCGCTAAAATGCCTTTTTACAGCAATGTTTATCATAATTGCTCAAAGTTGCTACCACCGACAGTGATGCAAGCTTGGTAGCGTCGGTGGAGTGATTGGCGAACAGATTCAAATATGCCGGGTATTTCTCGCACGCCACCATTGTCAGCCAATCACGCCATATATAGAGGTCGCCAAGCATGCGTGACTGTTGGTGGATGCATTTCCAGCAACTGTTTTTAACATTTTCTGTACGGAAATCACTCGTTAAGTGTGCTGCTAATGAACATTTTATGTTTCCGTTAATGTGTTATGTTTTTGTGTTTGTGCATCAACGCGTCACTTCCGCCCATATATTCCTATACAATAATTGTTTGTTTTAGTTAGCTCTACCACCCCTCAATGTTTGTCCCAAAATTTTAGAATCATCCTCTATTTATACTTTTATGCGCCAATATATTTACTGTTATTAAATGAGCGTACGATGAAAGCAAAATTATGTCCTACGAATATATCGTGGAGCATGATAAACTGATATAGACTGTCAACTAGAATCGTTAAGGGTAGTCTGATGATTCACTCGAAGATGGTCACGCCCTATAACACACCGGACAATTGACGTTTGTTTTGCCCAACTGGCGAGTTCTGTGTGTGACAGCCAATAAAATTTTCTTTTTTTCTATTGATGTGTATACTTATTACACGTGGTATTGCCTGCTGGAAGCAATTGTTCCGCTACAGAATTTCGCCAAGTGTTAAAGTGTTACGTCAATTTCCTGTGCAAAGTCCAATGTATAGACCACCATGCCTGGAAGTGTTAGCCCTCCCAGTCACACATCAACTCAAGTTTTATCAGAATCTTCATTGGCCCATTTAAGTGGGATAGCATCTTCATACATGCATGACAATCAATGTCGAAAGATAACCGTCGCACATGTGTACAGTACATTTAATACTAACAGTCAACTTTCCCCGCGATAAACCATCCAATCGTCTCTAGTTGCAAAAGTAACTGAAATATAGAAGTGTTTGAAGTCTAGCTTGTCCTCAGATCAGTTCGCGAATTTTTCCTGTCCTTGAATCCCACTGAAATGACAGAGGCTAAGTCATATAAAACTTCCCTGGGCTTCTCTTGTGGATATTAAACTCTGCTTTAGCTGTTTTTCTTGAACTTACACTAATAGTTGATTTAAAAAAAAAAAAAAGGTTTACTGTAAAGCTCTTTACATTTTATCCATATGGACACCTGTGGTCCACCTAACCTCAAATTGAAATTTTTAATTAAGTACTTTTTGTAAAATCGTATTTCACGTTTAGCTCTGGATGTTTGTTTATGAATATAGGTTATGCATCTTTGTTAGACTTAAACCGAGCTTCAAGGTATTCACTTTCCTTTCCAGCATAATGTAAGTTTTTTTTTCTGGAAAACTTATAATATGTTTAACAATGAGACATAATATGTTCAGCTGGTTTGCGGGTTCTTACCTTATTTATCTGCAGCTGCAGGTGTTTCGTATGCCAAGAGAAGTTGGTAAGTCTGAATACTCTATTTTTACTAAGAGCGTAAATAATAATGAAAACCTTCTGACACCGGTTTACGGATACTTCCATCCAACACANACTCTATTTTTACTAAGAGCGTAAATAATAATGAAAACCTTCTGACACCGGTTTACGGATACTTCCATCCAACACAAAATACTTAGATGAAGATCGTCTCTTCTTACTTCCTTCTTTTTTTCTCAGGCGTCTCTGCTAAATCTCCCTAACCTCAACCTCTCTTTGTAAGAGAAAATCTTGAGCATCTGTATGTTTAAAAATTCATACAGCGTCCTGTTTCGAGCATCAGTCTGTTTCGCTTTCCTTGATTTTCCTGTATTTACACTTATGTGACTCACCTCTAAGTAATGCTTCTTCGCC
Source organism: Clitarchus hookeri (assembly GCA_002778355.1). NCBI lineage: Eukaryota > Metazoa > Arthropoda > Insecta > Phasmatodea > Phasmatidae > Clitarchus > Clitarchus hookeri. Next base: position 157,673 of record NQII01004660.1, read on the forward strand.
AGTCTTACTTCTGGATGTTTTATGGTTGTGTTTCTTAATATTTCCCATTGCAGCAATATACACTTATTTCGCGTATAAATACAACTTACACTAGAGAAAAAAATCACTTAAATATCACGTAAACATGAACTAATGCTGTAGTAAGACATCAGCTGATTGCATCATACCATTATTATCAGTAATGTCATCTGGCGGACAAAATCTTTACTGGAAAGGAAGGAAGCGCCCTTCACATTACGGAAATAACTATGGTTCATTTACGGTTACAGCCAACTTTTCTGAAGCCCTGATAAAGTTCTACTTCCGGGATATTCCTCCGCCTCACGCAAATAAAGCTTAACCGAGTCTAGAAAATTACACCAAAGCGACAGTGCACCGCATTCGTGCGCAAGTAGCTAAAAATAGTATATTCTAGGGCAACTGGCGTCCTGGCGTGGGGCCGCGGTGGCCATATTGGATGATGTTACGCCGAAACCTCCTGCTCTGTCATTCCTCGTCGGCAGCGTCCATATTTTCCCCTAGGAATTTCCCTTTTTCCTAGGAATTTCCCATTTTCCCCTATTCCCGACCTCCTGCTCTAACATTCCATCTTGTTTCGTCATGCTGTGACATTCAAATTTTTTACTTCGTGCTCTGGCATTCCTTCTTTTCTCATGCCCTCTCATTCTTTCCTGTCACTCTCGCCTGCTCTATTACTTTGGTTTTCTCATATTCCTTCTGGTCTCCTTTATTCTCTCTTGCCTTCTTGTCACCCACCCCTTTCCTCTCTCTCTCTCTCTCTCNTCATATTCCTTCTGGTCTCCTTTATTCTCTCTTGCCTTCTTGTCACCCACCCCTTTCCTCTCTCTCTCTCTCTCTTGCTTTTTACTTTCTCTAGTTTAATTTCCCCACCTGCCGCCACCAGTCGTCTGCTTTANCTCTCTCTCTCTCTCTCTTGCTTTTTACTTTCTCTAGTTTAATTTCCCCACCTGCCGCCACCAGTCGTCTGCTTTATGCGGCCATATTTAATTATCGCACACGCCACCAGAGTGTGCTAAGTGCTACCATTCCCAGATAGGAGCGCTGGTATCGATGCGGCCATTTTGTGTGTGGTAATCGCGTCGCCTGCAGGAGCGTGCCAGCATCGAGGAGTTTAGTTCAAATAGTAGTCAGTAAGGGCGCCGCAATTGTTTTTGTTGGTTGTTGTTTCGAAACTCTAAAAATGTCGGAGTCATGTAGGATCGTTCCAGCATCCCTTGGGTCTGCAGTCGAGTGTCTTGACCACAAGAATGCCGTGATATCTAGGAAAGAAGGACGTTTAATTTCAAATACGTATATATTTATTACCATCCCGACATTCGGAAAAGAATTTGGACAGGGCCCAAATTTATATATAAAAATTACCTTTGCATGGGGAGTATTAGGAGAAGAAATAAAGTAAATACTCGCATTGGCCTACGCACTCCCCAGATAATAAACTTGTCGTTGCGAAAAAAGAGGATGTTTAATGACGAATACACATAGAAAAAACTGCAGTAAATGTGTGCATGCGCACACTTTTTATGTGTGTAAATTTTATATATATAAATTAATAGCACTTATACTATGCATATTCTGGTCCGCTTTAGTTCTAGTAACTAATTATAAACCACGTTCGGATGTAACATGCATCCATACATTCACACACAATTGTGCTGCGACGCACATGCGCGGCGATCATGCCCGCACGCGTGTGCACTTCTATATCTTCAACTTGTCTGTGCGGTACGGAGCGAAGACGGCTGCGCGCACGGTCCTAGACGACACGTTGCACGCGGGAGGGAAATATTAATTTTTGTCTGGAACTGGCTGTAGGATAAAAAACACTAATTACACTTACACTGCTTCGTCAGCAACGTAGTCGCTCTCTCTCTCTCTCTCTCGCAAGGCTGATGAAGTTCTCAGCATCGCGCTCGCACTTTAACGTCCGCATGGTTATGCCATGCTGATGGCCCCCGGGCTTGGGACCGGGGCAGAACACTGCACCAGCAAAAAAAAAAAACATGGAATTTTCCTTATACGCAAACAAGTCTTGTTCATGTATGCGTATAAAAAAAAACACCAGTGGGAAAAAAGACCCATCTAAAAAAATTCAAAGCAAACAAAGAAACGCACAGAAAGATGACAGCCACAGAAGAAGAGTACAGTATAGGTGGCTGAAGAGTGAAGAGGGGGGAGGGATAGCACTGAAATAAACAGTTAACGCAAGTACGATTCGACCACCAGTTACTGTAGTGCTAGTGTGATACTTATACTATTTCACGTTCACAACTCCCGCTAGGATAAGAGTTGAGTACCCCAGGAATTTGCTATGAACCCCAGGTCAGAGACCCTACATAGACGCCATATCCCGTGCACAAGTAGGTGCATGAGTGATTGTGGAATGTGAAATAGTACACACATCACGACATTATTAACATGCCTGACAATATAAGGATACCTCTTGCACGGGCTATAGCATGCCACCATCTACCATCAACAACAACAACAACAACATACTTGGCAAGATGAATATGGCTCTTGCATGAGTTATAGTATGCTGCTGGAAAAAAAACACACAAATAGTACAAATCATCACACACACATATAATTTGTTGTGGGAGAGGGGAATGGAAGTGCTTCAGCTTCAACAAGCCCGGGGCGAGGAACTTCCTCCTACTATGCATCACGACCTCTGTTGCTCTCCAGAGGACAGACACATATATGATGATACATGCCTGTCCCAGAGGTGCGTGTACAGAACATCAGTTACCATAACCATAAGGGACTGTATGTATCTCATCATCACATATCTGTAGTTTGTCGTCCATCCACGAAAGTGACATTTTAATGGTATATTGTGTATACACTTCGTGATGCTGCGATGTAATACTGTTGACCTGTACTCACATTACTTGCTGGTTCAATAATATGCGTTTAGAATCGTCTAAGGTGGTGATATTTTTCTCGACGCTCTTCTGTATTCCTTTGGCTCGCTTCACTACCTTATCCTTGCATGTTTAGGCACATGGCTTCGCCCTCAGCCCAACAAACTCCAACATATCATTACCACCGCACCCTTCCTTGTATTAGCCAATCACCCTTGTGTTGGCGGGCGAGTAGCAGGGATGAGTGGAAGGGTAGGCACTAGTGTCGANTATCTGTAGTTTGTCGTCCATCCACGAAAGTGACATTTTAATGGTATATTGTGTATACACTTCGTGATGCTGCGACGTAATACTGTTGACCTGTACTCACATTACTTGCTGGTTCAATAATATGCGTTTAGAATCGTCTAAGGTGGTGATATTTTTCTCGACGCTCTTCTGTATTCCTTTGGCTCGCTTCACTACCTTATCCTTGCATGTTTAGGCACATGGATTCGCCCTCAGCCCAACAAACTCCAACATATCATTACCACCGCACCCATCCTTGTATTAGCCAATCACCCTTGTGTTGGCGGGCGAGTAGCAGGGATGAGTGGAAGGGTAGGCACTAGTGTCGANTCCTTGTATTAGCCAATCACCCTTGTGTTGGCGGGCGAGTAGCAGGGATGAGTGGAAGGGTAGGCACTAGTGTCGAATTCGGTCATTAGTGTGGGGTCTGAGGCGAGGTCCCTGTAGAAGTCGGGACTACAGATTTCCAGCACAAAGGAGTCGGCGTCCATGTATATGAGGCCCACATTACTGCCATATCGTACCTGCATGACGTCGTTGTGGAAGCGATGCATGAGAGTCTTCGACAGGTGAAGTAGGGTGAAGCCAGCATAGAAGGTCTTATCAAATGTATTATTTTCATGATCTAATTTAACAAGAGAAAGAGATTCGTCGTATAAAGTTCTACATTTGAAAGCTGGTTTTTGCAATAAGTTTCTTTGCATGCAATTCGGCGTTTACTCTTATTTTCCATGAGCTTACCGTATGTAGCATTGTTCATCAGGTTGTAAAAGTCCTTCTCGAAAGCGATCGTGGCTGCCTTGCGTTTCTCTGTGTTCATGTCAATATATGGTTTCAGCCACGCCTTCTGGTTGAATTGCAGTACCCGGTATATCGCCTTCAGCCGTAACCCATGACTCAATGCCTGCTTGAGGTTATCGTAGTGAACAATATAATTATTCTTCCTCTCAAAGGTAGTCATGAGCTTAGATTGTTTTAACCCGGGGGGCACTCGTTCACCGGAAGGAACGGAATATCTTTATGGTTCTCATGTAGTGTGGTAGAGTACTCTACATCTAACTCCAGTATGTAACCTACATCTCCATTGTCCGGCAAGGACATGACATCAATATCCGTACCAGCCAATTTGAAATTGCTGTATGGCAGCGGCAGTAAAATTGCCCATTCATATAAAATATTCGCGTCCACATACTGGAGGTAGGTAGACGGCCTGCTCGCATGGTACATAGCAAGTACGTACTTATTATTTGCCACTGCATGACGCTTGATGTACTGAGCCACCCCTCCCCTAAGACCAGCCTCGATAAACAGGTGGACGTCGTAGTCGACAATAAGGTCCAGCTCCACCTGTGTCTTCAGCAACATTGTGTCGAAGGAGAATCCGGGGGCACTCGCGTAGCATACACAATACAGCCTGTATGTCGTCAAACACAGCCCCTGGAAGTTCTCGAACACGTCACAATCGAGAAACACGTCCGTATTAAGGTACAGATCTGAGTAGTCTTGCAATGTGCAACGCCCAAATGTCACCCAGACAGCCTGTGTGTGGTGGTAATCCGCATCGGTGATGTCATATCCGGTGAGATGGTTGTAAAAGGACGCCATGGGTGGCAGCNNNGAGTCGACATAGTCGTAGGGGAACACTACTTTAAGAGTTACCAACTCGAGCTGACCGGGGTTGAAGAATGCTGCACTGGTCGTAAACTCGGACGATGGCGGGTTATGAGCAAGCGTCGCGAGGCTAGCATACATCTTTGTCCTCGGCGCCTGAACTAAGCTGGCAGGGGAAGCCGCTTCGAGGGCTAGTCTTACGTAATGAATACCTTGTCGTATATGTAACTCCGGAGCATTTTCTCTTCCAGTGGAGCGAGAATGGTACATAGGAAGAGAAGCAGCTGCTGGCGCGCGGAAGAACTGGAGCGCCCGAGACTACCTGCAGCGGTTGAGTCTCGTTTCCGTGGCGGCGTAATTACGGCCGCAGTGATACCGGTTCTGCCGTCTCGGACGTAAACACGCTCGACGGCGGGATCGTCATGGATGGGGGTTGGTATTGGGTGTGCGGGGCCAGCCTGCTCATGTGCCACGCAATAAATCACGCAGATCGAGCCCGGAAAACGGAACGGGGCATAGACGCATCTAAGAAATTATTCGCAAATTTACAACATTAGTGTATAAGCATAGTGAGAAAGCACGAATGGCACATTTTTTTCCCCCTATACATCCGGTAGCGTTCCTGCATTTGCTTGGGGAAAAAGTCAAATGCGTAAGGAAATTCCCAGCTTCATATAGTAGCTTTTTCTATATTTGCAGCCTGGTGTATGGTAAATATCTCGTACAAAGTATGGATTAATAACTTACATTACAGTTTTAGGAACTTTATTAGAACAAAATGTTTACAGTGTGGAGGCACACGTTCAAGTAAGAGGTCCAGAAAACTTGAGTAGAAAGAAAGGGAACGCAACTCAACAAAAATGAAAGTTTGATGCATAAAATTTAAGAGAACAACTGTTGCATTACTCAGGAGTTGTTAGCTAAGACAGTCACCTTTTATAACACATCTGTAGGGTCCTTTTTGCTTCCACCTAGTCAATTTTATCATTATTGCAGTTAAATATTTCCAAAATTTATTTATTTGAACTTTTCGCTTTCGTTTCGTGTTTCAACGTATAAACGATTCGCTCAGAACAATAAGTGTAACTAGAATTCCAGTCAGACAGAGGTAAACATTAATTATTTTAACCCTTTCAGACCCACTTCAATTTACGGCGTCAGGTGTTGCAAACAAAAAAAAATTTATGATGCGTGCTGTACTTGAGTCGACACAACACTTGTTTCGTTGTCACAGCCAATGAGCTGTAGGCTATATGTTTGACTACAGTAATATGAACCAATTATGACTTAGATTAGTAAGACAGTTTGCGAATCATTTACCTACAGGTAAGATCATTGGTCATTGAGCTTCGCAGTGTGTGGTACAGACCAAACATTACCTACACGTGCGTAATGTACACAACTGTACACACTGGGTATGAATGGGTTTAAAAAAAATTTCAACATTTACATATTTTTTGTTTTATTAACTGGGCTCGTTTTCACACAGGAAACATTTCGATTTGTCTAATGTATGGGCATAATACAGCTTATGTGACAAATTTATTTATATGTATGTTATTATTGTGTCCCGGAAAGTTCATGAATTAATTTAAGGATAAGCTATACTTCAAACTTATGCACATTCGAATTTAGTTTTAATTGTATTGCAGTGTGTAAGTCACGCCCTGGGCGCATTTGAACCGATAAGTAACACGCGAGAAAAAAAGGACCGAATCCTGCGCCACTTGGTCTCAGGTAAAAGTGAGGCAACAGCCAATGAGCAACTAACTGAAGCTCGAGTACACAAACTACTATAGAGTCTAGCTTGTTTGCAAATGAATCCGCGAAATATATATATATATATATATATATATATATAACTTCTGTAGTTTTACTATTTCATGCCTGTTGCAGAGGGAAAAGTGTCCCCACCAACTTCGTATATCTCCCCAATTCCATTTCCACCTCAACTACATCCCTTCTAACCATCTCCATCAAATTCCTGACTACATTCCTGGATGGACGATTCTGTCTGCATTATAGCTAGGGGCAGTGATATTTCGCGAAAATATTTCGAGGTGAGATACAGTTCAAAGCACTGTAGGCTCGTCCAGCTTTTGTAATTGGTTGAAACACGTTATGGTCCGTGTTAACTGTTTGCGCGCGAATCACGAAGGTGAAGTGTGTCGGGGTTACGGAATCCTGAGAGGTTCAGTCAAATGCGGAAACGACACCAGCAGCCAACGGAGGTATGAAGACATCCGAGGTGTATATATAGTATTGAAGTCCACTGTGTGCTCAGATTTTATCGCGAAGAAACAGTTGCCCAAGTCATAGGCTGTTCACGGTAAACTGTGCTCTTTTGAAAGACCTGCTGAAGATCTACTTGTGCATTCTTCCACCATAATGTAAAATTAGCATTGCAACGACCCTGATCACTTTGTTCATACGTTTGCCAAGTGAAAATGTATAATTATTATAGAAGTAAATATGTTATATATTTGCTAACTATTGCACTGATATGCATAAAAAAACATGAAGCAAAAAAAAAATAATTTCCGTATTCACAAATGTTTACCAGACACTTCCAATTCAACTTTAAAACATGGAAGTACTTTCTCTTCATCGTTACCAACTTTACAGGTTGCATGCCACCACTCAGTGTGCCCTTTAAAATATACACAATATATTGTTTAAATGTTGATTGCCCAAGTGCTCTACTAAATGTGAGCAACCTATAGCATATACCAGCTATATATGTAGGGGACTNTTAAATGTTGATTGCCCAAGTGCTCTACTAAATGTGAGCAACCTATAGCATATACCAGCTATATATGTAGGGGACAGAAAATTTCGCGTTTCAAACGACCTTCAGGCTAGATTCCACGGTCCTATGTAATTTTGAGTGTCTGATTTCTGTTTATTAGTTCAGTTTTACCTGTTGTCAGACCAGGTCGCATGGGATACGGTGCATGTTTCCTTCCAGGTCGGTTATTGGCTGAGAGTTCATCTACGCGTGTCTGATAAACTATGATTAGGGACGTACAAAATTTGCGTTGTTATTTTAAGACAGACTAGGCTTCAAACACCNGCGTGTCTGATAAACTATGATTAGGGACGTACAAAATTTGCGTTGTTATTTTAAGACAGACTAGGCTTCAAACACCTGTACTTTTGTACTGAGTTTGTCATTGGACTGCAGTTTGTCCGGACACGCCTTGGACGCCTTTGGACCAATAGCAAGCAACTTACAAGAGGCCAGCCCAATCACATCCAACCAATTCAAAAGGTAAACATGGATCCTTACAGCTTCAGAATCAATTTTACAAATGCCACCGACTCGAATATGTATAAGACGGTGAATTTCAGATTGCTGCCAAAAATTTTACGAATTTTGCAGGTCTCTAACTATTATCTGATTATATTACTATTATACGATTGAATTGCAAACGTAACCTAAATTTACACAAGGCTGCACAGTATGTTGAAAGATGTAAGTAAGTGGACGTCAAAGGTGCACAGCCAACCTCAAGGAGCGTACAACAGGACTTCCGCTGTTCTAGGAACTCCGTGTATGCAATAAGCTATGTCTGCGGACATGTACGAAACTCAGAGAAGAACTGTGGCACCTGTACGAAGTTTCGTGTGCCAGTAGCCTCACCTTCCACCTCAACTTAATGCTACTAATCAGATAAATTAAAAATAAAACGGAATATTTGCTACATGTGCAAAACAAACGTAGTTCAGTAAATACGAAATTTTAACGATGTAAATAGATTAACCCTTTCATGCCCACTGTAGACGATCGTCTTCATGTTGCACGGTAAGAGCATACTTGAAGAGTACTGTACTGCGCGAGGCTCCATGCCCAGTCGTCTTCCNTCGTCTTCATGTTGCACGGTAAGAGCATACTTGAAGAGTACTGTACTGCGCGAGGCTCCATGCCCAGTCGTCTTCTCTGTGGCTAACCGATTCCTAAAGCGCGCTACGTTATGACTGGTTCATATCACTGTTCACCAAGCACAAAGACTACAGGTTATTGGCTGTGATAACAAAACAAGTTCTTTGCCTGCTTAAGTACAGCACGCATCAAAATATTTCTAATTTTTAACACCAGAAATTATAAATTAATGTTGGGATGAAAGGTTTAATATGCATGAACTTTAGGTTCTTAGGCACTTTAAGTGTCTAAGCATTTTAACCTAAATGTTATGATAATTAAAAAATAACTATCGAATATGTCTACAATTCGACACTTAAAAAAAAAAAGCACTCTGTTAAAGCAGACAAACAATAGAAGAGCTGGCACGTAAAAGTTGTGCTAATGTTGACTGTTTTACAACTTTGTCGGATAGCTGGTGCGTAAA
>NQII01004661.1:0-19381 GCA_002778355.1 Clitarchus hookeri
TTCTACCTCTGAGCAAGCCGTGGCATTATTATAAATAACGAGTGTAACAAGTGCCGAACGTTACAAGATGGTGCCTAACTGTGAGGCTGTAATATTATTAAAAATATGGATGTAATGAGAGAACGGAACATTACAATGTGTGGGATGTAAATTAATGCCAAATATATGAACTGAAATCCAAATGCAGTTGGAAGTCAATGTCGAAAAACTAAGAAAGGACAATCTTAGATAATGGTACATGCAGACTTTGTGAAATAATGTTCTCTTGGTTTTGACTACTGTTTGTTGCCGATTTACTACACTTCGTTTTTTTTTTTACTCGGATTTGGTTAAATGTTTTGGTCTGATTTTGTGAATGATTGTCGACAACCCACAGTTTGTTTTATTTCAACTTGGTAACGGCTTTGACTTGATTTTGTGAATAATTGTTGACAACTTGTGCTGTTTTTTTAAAATTTTATTCTTTTAAAATTTTATTCTGACTTGCATTTTCAATCAAATTAGTGTAAAGAGAGTTCACTAGTCGCTCATTAAAAACAACTCCCATGAACTTGCAAGAAATACAACAAAATTTAACAGTTGATCAACAATACAACAAAGTCATCAAAGAAACCTCCCGACACCATACATTTGGAAGTTAAGTAAACAAATAGCATCCGACTTGGTCTACTTTATATACAGCTGGTTCTGTGCTGTAAATACCCGTATCACTGATCAATGCAGTGGTGACAGTGGATTGTAATGTAGGTAATTTTTCTTTCCATGCTGTGCAAATGTATCCCCTCAAAGCTTCCCCTCTCTGTTTACAAAATCTACCCCCGATCATGAGATTTGTCATGGAATAATATAACGAAAAGGAACATTTTTGCCAGTATGCGTGTTGGTGTCGCTGCGCTATTGCCACATTCAGCATTGCCAGTTACTGGCCATCCACTAAAGCCTTATTTACACCAGACGGTTGGTTCTCTGTGATAATTGTTGCATTGATAAATTATGTTTGCAGTTATACCAGATTTAAGAATCTGTGAGATCTGTAATACATTTTCTATTCCAGCAGCAGGAGTTGTATCATTATGTATTGTTATTGTGCACCACAAGACATATTTGTCAGAGTGGGTTGTGTTCTGCACCATTGACAACCTCCGGAATGTTTTTTTCCCCAAGCCTAACATTGTCATTTTAGTGGTATTATGTTTTATAATTTTGAATCACTGCAATGTGGAAATATTGCTCTAGAAATGCTGGATTACCTCCCCTGCAGACAAATCCATCGTTATTCCTACAACACAAGCTTCTATATCCACAGATATGCACCAGGAAAAGTACACACAGAATGTAACAACACAATATATTAATTATCGGGATACTTGGTGAAATTTCTTTTGTTTGCCGGTTTTTGTAATATTTTATCGGTATTTGAAATTAAAGCTGTGGTAGTAATGTTTATCGGGCATCCAATTGCAGTTTCAGGTAATCATAGTTTTTGTTACGTGACAGCATTAGAAGATAGAAGCTTTCCGAACTGCAGTCAACACTTTTTCTTCTAGGTTTGATTATTTTTTACCGACGACGCAGTTCGGCTGGGGTTGGGAAGGGATGCCAGCCCATGCCATGCCCTTATTTAGTTACGTTTTGGAACCCTGGGGAGAGGAGGGGTGATAGGCACGCTGTGACAAAACCCTGTGTGCCTACCACCCGCGAGCGGTATACAGAAGCAGTAGACAACCAGCACTTGCTGAGGTCATGTCGAGCGTGACAAAGAACCTCCACACCGGCAAACTTTACCCTGCTAGTTTATTTCTTCGCCGGTGTGGGAGGTAGCTACCTAAGTATTCTTTCTATTGCGATGCAGGTTTTCATGACTTTGAATAATTAAACTACTGTGGCGCTGCTCTCTGCTTGTTTGTCTGTGAAGCTGTTCGTGACTCTGCATACAGAACGATTGTATGAGAACGGTTTTATTTAAATGGTAAATAAAAGAACATTGACTTTAATTTATAGTTGTTTTGGTGCCTTTAAAGTTTCCTGTTTCTACTGATTGAGCTAACTGAGCTGTAATGTCCAGTCGTCATCCCAGACGCTGCAACGTTACAACGTNCCCAGACGCTGCAAACGTTACAACATTAAGAACTAAGCAGAGTGAAGTAACTCCAGGGCAAGACTGTCAAACAGAGTTTTTACATGACAATTCAAGTACTTTTCAAGGGCTTCCCAAGAACTGAAATGTACAATTTCAAAGGACAAAATCATCTAACATAACAACGATCTAATAAAGACCACTGTCCAGAATTTATGGGGTCACGGTGGCTGAGCAGTTAGCCCGCTCGCCTCCCACCTAGGCGAAACGGGTTCAATCCCTGGTTGGGTCACTCCCGGATTTTCGCATGTAAGAATTGTGCTGCACGATGGACATGGCACCAACAGCCAATAGAGGTATAACAACAGCTGAGGTGTGTGCATATAGTGTTGAAGTCTACTGTGTGCTCTGATTTTTACGCGAAAAGCCACTGGCCCTACTTATGGTTAATAATACAAGAAAAACCCTACAATACATATATGCTGGGTGGATGACCGAAAACAAGCTATGAAAATACAAATATGAGCTCTGCAGCTCTTGGTAAAGAATTTCTGTGATGAGGGTGCCTCTTTTAATTACAAAAACAATGAATTAATTCATCGCAGGTTGCTGAAGGAATGTGACGTCTGCAGGAATTATTGGTTCCAAAACAATTGTAAGATACATGGTAGAGAAATTACTGTATACAGTTGAAGTAGTTGTATGTGCCTAACATCACTTCCAAAGCACTGGTGTAATTAATCAAAGGCATTAAAAAATAATAATTTTTGAATTTTAAATGGAAAACTGAAACAAGATTTTAATTTTTTGAATATCTGTTATAATATATTTACTGTGATGGCACGACGGTTACAAACCCGAAGATGGCAGACGCGGCGGCTGGCGACATGACATGGAGTGTTGCTGAACGAAGAGTTAATTTTTTCTTTCCGTGAAAAATACTTAAAATGACCACAGCAAGAATAAATATACTGTGTTGTGTCGGCNGTGTCCACCGCGTGTGAAAAAGGGTATTGTTGTGTCTGCATCATGGTCGTTACGCTGGGCCAGGGTGTGCGATTGCAAATATTGGGAGTACAAAATTCAAATGTTTTAATATGACTAATCATTTGAAAGTCATGTCTCTTTATTAATCACAAGTTTGTAACTGTTTGTTTCTGTAATATCAATGTTTGCCACAATCCCAACAAAATACTAAGCCCAGTCAAAAAATTTTAAATAAATAATTGAATAAACATAGTAAAAACAAAGTACCTATAAAAAATACATATGAGCGGAATAAATGTAACGGTAAGCCTATTTCTGTGGATGTTTGCCACATTTTTTTAAGTTTGATGCTGCTACGTACAAAAAATAAGCGACATGAGTTGCATGCTTCAATTTAATCTCTTTTCGTTAGACCAGTTGCACCTTTGTTTTAATATTTACTCCAACTGAGGTCTTCCTTTTAATGAAATAACATACAGATATCAATAACAAGAGGTTAAATACTATTGTTCTTTCACCTACAGTTATAACAGGGTTAAACATAGTCATAGCAAAATATTAACGTGTATTACGTGTAATGTGCTAAGTCGTGTGTAACAAATATGTTAACAATGTAAAATAATAACTGTAAAAAATATTGTCAATACAGATATTGTTACAAACTCATAAAGCTGACGTATATACAGGGCGATTCTAAAATCATGGGACAAACATTGAGGGTTGGTAGAGCTCACTAAAACAAACAATTATTGTATAGGAATATTTTGGCGGAGGTGACGCGTGATGGCACAAACATAGTGAACAAAGTGGCATACTTAAAAATTAATATACGAAACTGGTAAACTAGATCTCACCTGTGGTTCTCCAGTAACATCCACATAGTGTGCACCCATGTCAATGCAAGCTTTCACTACTGCCTCTCCATACATGTTGTAAGGCCCTACACAACTGATCACAACACGATACTGGGAAGCCATATGGTTCAATGACTCAACATTGTTAACATCAGCAATTGTCCTGGGTATCTTGCTTAAATCATCACCTAACAACACAAGTCACAATTCCATGCATTACAGGAGATCAATTTTCAGTGAAATTGTCATTCAAAATAAAGATCTTGCAAACAAGTCTAGTAAAATACAATTATACAAAACCAATGTTTCTCTCAAACTTATTTTTTCTTACATCCCATTACTTACATGCACATAAGACATAAAATTAATTTTTTAAATTATAAATTTTTATGGATAAATGTGAAAACACTGAAGGGTGATAGGAAAAAATTATAGAGCCCATTTCCAGTCTGAAAGGAGTTTGTAGTGACCTCTCATAGTTTTTTACAAACAAAATACCGGTACGAGTCTGTTTGACAAAGAAAAATCATAGTTGCCAGTAAATGCAGGAAGATGATTTGAAGTAACTGTTAATATTGATCAAGGTCTGTGCACTATCAAGCAAAATAGATCAAGGTCCGAATACGTTCCCGCTCCACTCGTTTACACCGCCATTTCAGGTGGTTTGACACTTTTCTTCACAAAACAACCTAGTGACGTCAAGTGTGTAGTAGTTGTTTATTTTGCTATATTAAACATTGCAGCCGTCATGTTACGTGATTTTAGTGACACGGATAGTGAACAGGGAAGTAATGTGCAACATAGAGTAAAGAAGAGAAAAAAGATGGATAACATGATTGATGTTATGAAAATTACATGCGAGACTGGAGAGAACTACAAATGCTCCCACTTCAAGTATTTCCAAACAGTTTCTTCTAAAGTACGACAAAGCATAACATCCAATTTCAATCACCTGGTTGACTATAATGCACAGAGCCAGTATTTGAGTGGACTCGTGACTGTTGTATCTGTTTAGCATTGGCAAAACTGGAAGGACGAGGCCTTTTTTTAATCTCTACACAGTATTTCTAATTATCAAGTACACACTATCAAGAAATTTTTTGACAGAATTTGGTGAGGCTGAAGCATATGGCTGAGGAGAACACACCAACAGATCCATTCAGTTAAGCAATGACACATAATCCACAATAAAAAAATTTCATAACATTTCTCAAAGCTATAAAATCTCATTATTTCTTAAAATATACTTCTAAAGAGTATTTGCGCAAGGAATTGGTTGTAGCCAAGCTTCACCAAATGTATAATGAGTCAATAGGGAGAACCAAATAGACTATACTACATTGCATTAAATTTTTCAGGGTAATTTTAACATTTCATTTGGTTACCTTTGAAAAGACAAATGCAGTACTTGCAACGTGTTTAAAGTGGAGATCTCTGTTATGGGAGAAAATATAGCTTCATGTGGGAACAAAAATAATAAAAAATCATTGAAACAAGCACTGTTGAAAAAAGAAAAAGAAATTTCACACACAGCGAAGATCTAAATTGTATTCTTTAAAAAGAAAATACACAAAGGAATCTAGGAAGTACACAAAACTTAAGGCAGTAACAATGGACTTTCAGAAAAACTTGCAAACACTGAAATATTACAACATCCAATGTTTACTACCACAGACAACTTAATTTCATTTTGTTCAATATTCATGTTTTGTCAAATGCCACATCAGTTTTACACGTATAATGAAAGCACTGCTTGAAAAAGGGCAGATGATGTTTGCTCAATGTTGGAACACATTGTAAACAATGAACTTAGCTCACAACTAAGGCATTTAGACATTTTCTGTGATTCCTGTGCTGGCAAAAACAATAATGAAACATTTTGCATTTCTTGCATTACATAGTTCACGAGAAAACCTGTTTCGAAAGTGTAAAAGTTGTGTTCCAATAGGCAGACATTCCTACATGGAAGGCAACAAGGATATGAGCCTTGTTACTTCAAAATCATAACTGAAACATCAGATGACTTGCAGGAATGCAGAGTTTTTTCAGAGCTGTACAAGCTAAAATGTCCTATGTGAACAAGACCAATCAGAATGACGAAAATTGGCAAGAAACAGCCAAAGTTGCATACATTTCTGTTGTGGTTCCTAAAAAAATGCAAAAAGAAAAATGTCGAAAGAAAAGTACAAGGCCCCCTGAACTAAAAAGGCTGTACAATGGACCACTGATTGCCCATGAAACCTGCAAAGTTGAAGGATTTATTACACCTAACACAGTTCTTAGTCAATTCTAAGGCCCAGTCAGTAGAATTACACTGTTTCCCCATATTTTTTGTTGAAGTTAGATTATTGACTTGAAATCTTAGGGGCAACACACAGATAATTCTTAGGACATCAAAACGTGCCAGCCGACAACAGTAACTACACTAGACAACTACATTGCCACTTTCATGACCCCACAGCATGCACCAACAAAATAATCACACAGACACACTGCATGATTATTTGTGCCATGGTGTAAAGTACCTTATGGGTGACATCTGCAAATGGCCATTTTATGATCTATAATGGCGCAAGTGTATATTTTTATGCTCAAGTTTACGTGTTTTTATACTCTAAACTAAGCCCTAATTGGCTAAATTGTATGTGTAACAAATCATGTCCTTTTTCAGAATATCAAAAGTATGTATCAATTTCAAACCTGTGATGTAGTTTAAAAAATCAGAAAATAAAGATTCAATGAACTGGGTAAAGCAAAACCCCTGCACATAAATGAGTAAAATAAACTGACCCACTTAGAATTTTTCCCAAATTTCATAAATTATAAACTAAAAAGAATATATATAGCACTAAAGCTGTTAGACTTTGCTTGAGCAAACATGTTCCCACATGTACATAGATTATCGACAACACCCATTTCCTTGCCTTCACATTTGTCCTCTCTCGAACCACGTCAGTGTCCCCTCTTTAAGTCGCTTGAACTTCTCACAGCCTCCAATTCACAAATTAATGAACACGTCCTTAGCTATTCTGTACAATTTTCCAGGTGGTGTCTCAATGATATCACACAAAACTACAATTTTATTTTTTGCAGGGGCCACTGAAAATTAACTGTGGATACGGTTTATTGGTACATCGAGAATTAATTGTAGCAACATTCTTTTGCCATAATACTGTATTTCTGAATGTTAAAAAAAAAAGATTTAATTTCTTCTGGATTACCATTCAACTACAGAATTATATTTACTGTCACACTTCAAACACTTTGTCTTCTTTCCATAAATAAATGAGTAATTGTTTGTGATGGTGAATCACAATGTCAGAGATCATTTGTTAAGAAATAACGTCCCAAAATAATTTTCAATTGTTAGACAGTAATTAAATTCTTTCTTACCTCATTAACATGGCAAAGTCAATTTACTGGTGTCAGAAACCATTTTTGAAATTCCCCTTACGAAATAAGATTAGGAATATATTGATCCGTTAAAAAATTACTTTTAATAAATGTTGGCAGCTATGTTTTAAAGATCAGTAGTAACAACTCAATGGCATCATGTTTCCGCTTCAGTTATAATCAAAAGAATAAAAAGTTACAGTTTTCTCCCATGTTTAAATGAATGATTAAAGGATTATGTTGTGGAATCATTGTAAATATTTTGGCTTGAAAAACCTTGAAGAGCCATCCAAATCTCTCAACTCATTGTAAACCCAAAAAATATAATTTGTAAAATTTCTTCTGCAGAAAGTCGTAAGTATGTACAATTACAAAATCTTAGTTATGTTATCTACAACAATTGCTCACCTGTTTTCTCTGATAGTTTAGACAACACAGCATTCAGCTTATTCTCATTTCTACCAGCAACTCCCCACTTCAAGTTGGCAATTTCCTTGCTGAACTTGAGCAGTTTTCCCACAGTGAACTGGCCAGTAACACCAGTGGCTCCGAAAACTACGATGTCCAACTTGGCACTCTCTCCAGATGCCATCACAACCAGCTGTAGTGAGGTCTTATACGAGCTGTGCAACATGTCAACAAGCAACAAAACTTGAAATGACACACTGGCATGACAAAAAATCTATGCTTGACAACTGTACATTATTTGAAAAAATGTATTTTTATACATATATATATATATATATATAATATAAATAATTCTTCACCACTTCTGACTATACCTTCTTGCACTTACTATATGTGCATGCTCGTTCCCTTAAGAAAGTTTTGAAACATTGCACCAAATTTCACTATACATATATGCAACACACTTGGGATATTCGATAAGACAGAATGAGATGCAGTTGTTAACCTTTGGACTCACATTCTGAAGGACCTGGGTTCTAATCCAAGTTCAAAGATTCTGATTTTGGTTTTCCATGATATCTCGAAATCACTCCAGGCGAATGTTGGGATCGTTATTTACTTAAAGTCATGGCAGATACCTTCCCAATTCCTGCTTCTCTATGCATCTTGTACTGTTTCAAATGACCTTGCTATTCGATGATACGTTAAGTCCTACCTACGTACTTACCTACCGGCACCTACCTACCTACCAAAATAGCAGCCTTTAAAATTTAAGGCTATCGCCGACCTGGCACTAGACCTGTGTTGCAGTGGGTTTGAAATTCTTGTTGTTCTACGAAACTATTACACATGCGTCCAATGTACTGATCTACAAAAAGAACACACACTTCAGATGAGGGCTGTTGAGTGCAATGAAGAATTCACAGACATTAGAAATATCATTTCAGAGCACTCCAAAATGGCTAAAAATGGCATTTTCTGAGCATTGTACCTCAAATACACTTCAGATGCACACAAAACTACTCAAGGGCCCTGCATTGAACCTTCCTACAGACTTTCTCGCAATAAAATAATGAGGGATAGATACATAAAAATACACTCAGCTATTAATTACAACATTAAAATACCTATCTCTACTCTTAATACTTGTAATTATCAATGATTGCAGTATTTATATCAATCTCAATTCTAATTATAGTCCTTATATTTGTCTTTTTATTGGTTACAATCACTTAATTTGCTCATATTATTTACACTTATTAAATCCAACGGTCTTTTGCGAAACCTCCAAATGTCTGTCTATCAGGCAAAAAGTCCCACAGTTCCGCTGGTCAGTCTAACTCTCCACTGTACAGATGCTCACAGAAGTCACTCTCGCTGCTCACCGTTGTCACAGCTCATCACTTTACTGGCTCTGCACACCTGGTGCTTAAGGTCGTACAATGCTCCAAATCATAGACTGTCAACTCGGAAGCCTGCCGCACTGAAACCAGCTTGCCCTGTCCAGAAGGTTCCCTACACTTCTACCCCAAGTTGCGCTGAGGGAGGGGAAGGACGATGACCATAACATTCTTGCAATGATAAACCCAGGCATTCAATTCTCTCAAGGACTGGAAATGGCACAAGTCCCAATAGGCTTATTGTGGTATGCAAAAACCCTTTGTAAATATCAGTGCACTCCGTGGATTACGAGTGATGCTCTTGAAACACTGTGCTTCGAAGGCTAAAGCAGGAGCGCGCAAGGGAAGCAACGCAGAGCGACAACATGTAACAATCCCCCCTCCTCAAGTCTGTTCATCCTGAACAGACTCTGCAACACCTGGATCTTCGTAGAGTTCCAGTTGGTTGATGTGGACAACTTTAGACTTTGCCCGAGAGGCTTGATGACAAATTGAAAAGACAACATCATTGATCTTCTTTAGAACCTGACATTCTCCTGTTAATCATGAATGTCAACTAGTCTGTGATTTAATTTGCCGGCATAATCTGAAGCAACAACTTCCTCTCCTGTCTATCAACCAATCAATAAGTCATTAGGAAGGCATAGATCTCTCCCAATTAACATCCTTGATAGTGTCACCATGGTAGACTTGTGAACTGTGAAGCGGTAAGCAAGGAGAAACAATGGCACCTTGGCAACCTAGTCCTTTTAGTACTGCCCAAGAATGCAGTAGGGCCTTTAGACTATTCCATCAGACTGAGGGTGCAAGGCTCTAGTCAGTCTTTTTCATCCCTACTTTTTTGTAACATCATGAAACACAGCACCTTCAAAATTTCATACCTGATATCTGAACCTCGAGAGGACATGCGCTACGAGTGCGTCGGCCACAGTACACTCCTCTTGGATTGGGAGGGGAATGACGTTATGCCATTTGGTATAGTACTCTTGAGACACCAGCAGATACAGATTACTTCTTTCTGCGGCAGGCAAGGGGGCTGGAATACCTACTACTAGCCTCTCAAATGGGGCTCCAACATTGTACTCCTGGGGGTGTTGTTCTCTAGTCTCAGGTCCCTTCCTTGCAGTGCATGTGATACACATTCAACCACTTCTCAACATCCTCCCAACAACGAAGCCAGTACGATCTCAGTCAAACTCAGTATTATGCAGTTCCTTAAGACTTCGGGAACCCTGCAATCTGGAAGGATCAACTGTACGTGTGTGCATTTTCCATCATTACTTTTCCAGTTCCTGCAAAGCAAGTCATTCATCAGTACGAGGTATTTTGATTGTGGCCTGTAAGCCTTGACTGTTATGCTCAGACTAAATATATCTCTTCCTATTTTAGCAGACAGCCAGCTTCTTTCCTCTCTAGTAATGGGCACAAAGTAGAATAATTTATCTTATCTTTCCTAATACCAACATTAATCCTTGTAGGTGACTCATCACAAGATACCAAACCTTGAATTCTTGTCTTTCGTACCTTCAGCGATTCAACATTATTTTCTTAATGATGTTTGAAATGATGACAGAATGGTTCACATCGCTTCCTAGAAAAAGCATCTGCATTGCTGTGAAGATGTCCAGATGTCTGTTGTATTTCAAAGTTATACTCTTGAAGATGCTGTATCCACCATACTATTTGACATTCTGGGTTCTTGAAATTTAGTAGCCACTGTAATGAAGCACGGTAGGTTCATAGAATAAAATATCTACCGTAAAGATAGGGGTGGAAATGTGAAATTGCCTTCACCATGGCCAGAAGCTCCCTGCGTGTAACAAAGCAATTTCTCTTAGGCTTGTGCAATACCTTACTAAAGAATTCTAGTGGCCGCTGCTTCCCATCCTGAACAACACAGCTACGATGCCTACATCGCTGGTATCAGTATCTTGAATGAACATGCCCTCACTGTTAAAGAATCCCAGGACTGGGGAAATATAAGGAATTCTTTTAGCTTACTAAAAGCAACTTCACACTCAGTGGTCCAAAAAAATTACCTTTTTGCGTTAGTCAGTTCACGTAGTACCTTGGTGTCCGTGGCGAACAAGGTAGAAATAGATGGTAGTACGCACATAATCTTTGAAAACTCTACACTTTGGTTTTATGAGATGGTGGAGGGCAATCTCTTATTAATTTGGTCTTCTCAGGGTCTGTTTCAATTCCATGGGGTGACACTACATGTCCTAAGAAATAAATTTATTTTCTTTTGGAAACGTGGCACTTCTTAGGAACCAGTTTGAAGTTGGCTGCAGCCACTTTCTGTAATACAGACTCCAAGTGTGATTAGTGTTCTTCAAAAGTCCTTCTTGTCACAACAATATCATCTAAGTAAATGTCACATATCTAAATAGAGGACTTTTTCCAACAGGCATTTGAAGGTGGCAAGGGTATTGCACAGCCCAAAAGGCATATCTTTGAATGGCCATGTTCCTTTCCCTTGGACACAAAAAGCAGTCTTCTCTTGGTCCTTGGGGTCACCCCATATTGACATTAATCGTTCTACATGTACAAAGTAGAAAATAATTGTGAAACTAGGCTGTTCAATGTTTCATCTATCTTTGAAAGTGGATAAGAGTCTTTCTTAGTCACACAGAGTAATCTTTCTTCTTAATACGTACAATGGGGGAAGACCATGGACTTAACTCCATTTACTCCAGAATACCTTCAACTGTCTCACTTGAAGCTAGTGGTAGTCATCTTGGTGATAACTTTATAGACCTGGCATCTCCTGTATCAATACGGTGGTAGGTTACATTAGTCATTCCAATGTCATCAGGATCCATAGCAGACGACATCCCTATTTATCTGCAGTAATTCAGAGACAGCATTTTCCTGTTGCCAGTTGAGATCTTCTGTTGTTCTTTCTAGCAGTTCTTCCAGTACTTCTGGTAGAAAACATTACATTTGTTTTATTCTGGAAGCTTCTAGAACATTTGGATGAACCTGCATGACATGCTTGTGAACCCCTATCATGGCCCCCTACTGAAGACAAACAGCACTGCCAGACAAATTAATCATTCTGACTGGCAGACTGTCATAACTTGAAGAGACCAAAGTCCTTGCTATGAAACTGCCTGGCAGTACGCCATCTTTCTTTGCTGGCTCAATGGAGACCCAAATGTCTGATAAATCATCCTGGACATCTGCCTGTAATGACAATTTCACTAGAAGTGGCTTACTATAGATAAATAGCAATGTTCCATACTGTAGTTGGGCGATCACTATTGGGAAGACTCGAAGATGTCTAGTCTTACCACTGTTATGGTCGCCCCAGGGTCGACGACCATCTGTCAAGGAACATAATTCAGGCTCCCCTCCACCAATATGGCATCTGAATCCTGTGGCACCGAACATACTTGTAAGTACATTGAGAACTTCCAGCAGCCACCGACCTTCGCTCTCCAAGATCAATGTTTACAAGTTTTCCGAATGTGTTGTACTCTCACCCTACCTCTTGCTGCCTACTTTCCTGTTGCTGCTGCTGTGGGTAGTAGGCTCTCAGGTGCCCCAGCTGTCGCTATGACCAACACTCAGACCATTTGGGTGGCGGGTGGAAAAGCTCTGTAGCGCGGACACTGGAAGTGATGTCACTCATAGTCGTCTGCATCTCCTGCAGTGTTCTTCGTTCAGCATTACTGCCCGTATCAGACATCGTGGTGCGGACCCCACCTCCAGTGCTCCACACAGGGCATCCTGCACGGTGTAGGATGTAGCCAGACATACGACTTACCGTACCTCTGTGTCGGCGATGGCATCGAAGAAGCCAACTGCAATGTTGCGCACCTCCTCGGGTCACCCTTCTAGAGATAGGACAGCCGCACGGTGCCTTGCCATGGCTCCTACAGTGGCTCCCCTGGTCACTGTACGCGGCTTTGCAGTTAGACATGGTGGGCATGTCACAAGTATCAGGCACAGAAACGTAGCTCCAAGGCCGACACCAGTGTGGGGTACTCAAGTCGTTTTCGCTCTGGCAGAGATAGCAGTATGCTCACTGCAGGGCCTTCCAGTACAGCAGCGAGACAGAAAGCCCGCTGTTCCTCTGACCAACCATTTAGTATGGCAACTACTTCAAACACGTGTCGACACTCCTGCTAGGAGTCTGACCATCGTAATGGGTGGGCTTAATCGCGACCGTCTGTCCTGCTTCTGACAGTGCGACACCAATGCTGCAAAGCTGTCTGCTATCCTCTGAGGTTGCTGCATTGGTTACAACTTGCACTGCTTCCCCGCTTTTCTTGGCTGCCGGTGTGGTGGTAGTGGTACTCTCCTGCTGAAGAAATTCCTGCCGTTCTCTCTTCAATGCACTCATTTCATTCTCCATACAGTCTATTCTCCCACTGACACTGTTCATCCTGTAATTTACACTGTTCATTTTTTCTCGTCTACACAGTCATTTCTCGCATTCGCTAACTAGCTAATGCCTCCTATTTTCCTGTCTGCATTTTATTTACAGTCTGTGTTTTCTTATCTACTATATCATTTACACTATTTATTTAGTTATTTACATTAGCATTAACACTTTCTTTTACACTACTAATTTGAGTATTTACATCATCCCTCAAGCTATTTACACTTGTGCTCGGTTACTCAGCCCTTCAATTAATGCTTGCAGTGATTCCAGCTCGGCTGAAATTTTTCTCGTTAACATTCACTGCGATGGTTGTACAAAACTGCCAATTTTTCTGCCTACAGCTATTACAATCAACTAATTTTTCTTAATGTAACTTATTACTCTATTTCACAACTTGATTTACAATTGATTAATTAATAAATGCCTCCATCTGTCTTCTGTCACCAGTGTTACAAGATATCAGGGGCATATCCAAGTTAGTGAGAGATGGAGGTCTTAATAAAAATAAAAGAACTAAATTTAATTTTTAATTTATTTATAATGTTATAAATATTTAAACAGCTATTATTTATAACACTAAACAACCCATCTCCACTAATACTATTGTTATTTTCAGTGAGCTCTTTATTTAATGTTTATCTTAATTTTAATTAAAGTCCATATCACTGTCTCAATATTGGTTACAGTAATTTAATTCACACTCATTATTTACACATATTTAATTGTCTATTGCCATCATTCCAAATGTCTGTCACTCATGTATCCAGTTCAACAGTCCCGTGATCAAGTCTCGCTCTCCACTGTACCAATGCTTACAGTCCACAGACTTCACTCTCACTGGTCACTCTTGTCACCACTCATCGCTTTGCTGGCTCATCGCTTCACTGTCTTTGCACACCTGGCTCTTAAGGCTGTACAATCCCCCAAACTATAAACTGTTGACTCGGAGGCCCACTGTGGCTTAAATAGACAAGCTGGCCCGAATGAGAAGGTTCTCCGCACCCCGAGTCTTGCTGAGAGAGACTAGAGTGATAAACAGAATGTTCTTGCAATGATAAACCCTGAAAAACTGTCTGCCCAAGGGCAGATGGTGGCACCAGTCACTATTGGCTTATCGCAGCAGCTTCAGTGGCACGCCTTTGTAAATCTCCATGCACTCTTCGGGTTACTAGAGATGCCCTTGACACACCGTCATTCACACACTCAAACAGGTTGCGGTAAGGGAAGGGATGCAAAGCAGCAACATGTAACAATACTATGATTAGCTAAAACATCTTTACAATGCAGTCAGATTTCTAAAAATTCATAATGGAATATTCTCATGAATTAAAAAGTTAATGTTTCCAACAGGATATTTAAAATTAATTTATCATTAATAATATGCTGTTTCAAAATTTTCTACTAAATTTTTAATAGTAAGTGTTTCAAAATCATTTAAGAAAAATTTTAACATCCCATTATTGGTTTGTGATAATAAAAGCCTCCCTTACATTCTTTTCATAGGCAAGCGCATGGGATGTGTCGGGTGTGCCCAGGCACACTCTAATGAGCATCATATTTGTTCATTTAAAATTGTGGCCTTTGAGATTGATTTATTATTTGAGCATGCCAATCTGTACGAGATATACTAAGGGATATGACACTGCATCAGGATTGTCCACAGATGTATGCAGGGNAGCTTCTGCAGACTGGCTTCACAGATTTGTTCTACACATGCAATGTTCTTGGTCCATGGAATATATTACTTTACCGGTTTTAATAAAACTAAAGTTTTTTTTAAGATAGTAGAAGTCAATAATCACAAAGTTATTGTAGTAATTAATTGATTCATTTCACTTTCCAAGTGATAAAAGTAGTTTTCACACTTGAATTTTTCATAAATATTTTAGTAAGTGATTGCTTAGAAATGTGGTCTTCTTACAATATCATATTTTGGCGTAACTACCACTATTTGAATCTTTAAACTAAAAAGTTCCCCTGAGGAGAAACCCTGGACTCCCACTTTATAAATGACAATTGCAGATTCTCTAACTGTGTGGTGCATGCATGTGTTTCTTTTGTGTGTTTTATCAGGGTTGATGTCAGCTGTGCATTATAGGGAGAACAACCCTCCCGCGCTAGAAAATCTCTGAAGGAGTCGTGTACCTTGAAGGAGTCTCTTCCCCCTGCCAGGCATGCGCATGACTTACATTTTTATACACCTACATGTAACCTCACCTCTCCCCTACCTGACCAAACTCCAGTTCCATGCCCTTCCTGAACTTTGTAACCCCCCTCACAGATACCAATTCCTCCCGCAACACATTCCACTCCCTTACTTAGCTGGCAGCGTAACCTTCCCTACCCTCCCTCTCCATTCACCATCCTGTACCCTTACCAGCCTTTCAACTTTCCTCTTGTCCTTCAACGAGCTCCACCCCATTTCTTTCATCATCACTGATGGCTTATAGTTCTTTTCGTACTCACCATCCTGCCCCTGTCTTCTCCATCTACCCATCACCTATCTTTCTGCCCTTCTTTGCACTTTCTCTAGCTCTCTCACCTCCACCTCCATGTATGGGTCCCAACTGCTGCCACATATTCTAACTTAGGCTGTACCATTGTCTCCTTCACCTAACTGCTGACTCCCTTCAGAACCCTTCTCAACATACCCAAAGCCCTTCTTCCCTTTGCAACCACCCTCTCTACCGGTTTTTTCCATCCGAGGTCTCCCTGCAATACAATCCCTAGATACTTATATTCTACTATTTCTTCTATCTCTTACTCCTCCCATCTGTACATCTCCCTGCTTATCACCTTCTTCCTTGTAAACCTCACTACCTTAGTTTTTCTTACATTTATCTACATTTTATTCTCCATGGTCCAATACCATATCCTGTCAATGTCTGCCTGCAAGTTTTCACTCCCTTCCACCACTGCATACAATACACAATCATCTGCAAACAATGTTATTTTTTTCCTAATCCCCAAATTCATGTCATTTACCATAAAAGTAAACAACAAAGGGCCCAGCACGCTTCCCTGCGGCACCCCTGACGTAACCTCTTCTTCCTCCGATATTGCCTCCCCCACTTTCACCCTCTGTATTCCCCCCTTGAGGAAGTCCCCAATAAATTCCACTACTCACTTATCCGGTATCAGCTCATTCACTTTCTTCATCAAAGTCCCATGGGGCACCTTATCAAATGCCTTCTCAAAATCAATGAAGCAGGCATCAACCTACTTCCTCTCATCAACTGCCTGCACCAGATCCTCTAACAACCCAGTCAGCTGCATCTCACATGAATGTCCTTTTCTGAAACCATGTTGTGACTCCTCCAACCAATTCCTCTTGTACATAACATTCACCACATACTGAAACACCAGCCTCTCCATTACCTTTCCTGTATTCAATGTGAGACTCACCGGTCTGTAACTGCCAGGCCTCCCCCTGCTTGTGTATTGGGACCACCAACACATCCTTCCAACCTTGCGGCAACTTACCCTCTCCTAAGGACTTGCTACTAACTAACTCTCTCCCACCAAACTTAGTGTTGCGTTCTCCATCCCATCTGATCTCACTGCCTTACTGCTCATCAACCCTCTGATTACCATTGCTATTTCCCACTCCTTCATCTTAAACTTACTAAACAACACCCAATATCTTTTAGCCATACAACCAAATTCTGAAATAAAATCGCCTACTCAAATATATACGTATTGCCCCTGAACTAACAGGGAAACCCCCAAACATCCCCCCTAACCAAAATAAAAAAAATTTTACCTCCAGAAGCAACAAAAAATTCTTAATTCTAGGGGGAAAACCCTGAGTTGGCAATACTGTAATAAAAATCAACCACTTTGAAAAAATAAAATGAATACTGGAAACGTTTGCCTTTTTGGTAATTATTAAGTTTAGGGGCTTTTCTGTAAAAATAAAAATAATTCACGGAAAATGGTATATTTCCACTCTACTAATGATGCAGAACACAAATATACTAGGGGCATTAACGTCCGACTAATTTCGTATTATGTGCCCACCTAACATAACAGAACCTAACCCCACAATGGGTGAATCACTGTTTTACATTTTTAAACTAACCTAGGATTGAAGGGTTTTACACTAACCTAGGTTGTTTGGGTTTTACACTAAACTACAATGTAGGATTGTAGGGATTTAAACGAACTGTAAAATACACCAAAATAATGTAAATTGACTCACCTAGGTAGGGAGCTGGTATAATTCCTCTTACGTTAATATACGTAAACAAACATGTTTTACAATTTTTTAAAAATATTTTCTACTTATATTAACATTACGCCCTCTGGAATATGAACAAGGTAAGCTGTGCAGAACCCATTAATGCAACTTTTGTTGGTCTAGGACATTTAGTTCAGAAATGTAAACAAACTGGCTATACTGCTCATTTTGCAAATCTTGTTCAATTTTTTTTAATATGTTGTACTTATTTTAAAGCTACGCCCCTACTACATTCGTGTTCTACGTGATTAGTAGAGTAGAAATATATCATAATTTTGATTTTTTTTGTGTTTTTTAAAAAACCCCCTAAACTTAATAATTACCTCCTTTTTTTATTTTGGGTGTGTATGTTAATACTTTACTATATATAAAATATCATATTTGGCAGAAATAAATACAAAATTAGAAAATGTAACCTGTAAAGTAAAATTTTACCATTTTTATTTAATTGACTTCAACAGGATTCATAAAATCTTGTAGAGTATGGCCCGTTTTATAAACAATACATCTTTGACGTACAGTAACTATAAAATAATTTAATCTACCATATCTAAATATTCGAACAATATATATTAATAATATGCTATCACCAACACTAACTCACATGTACTTTGGAACAAAAACAAGGTTAAAATTACATAAACAAACCAAAACAAAACGTAGATGTTAAAAAATAGTAAATCCAAAATGCCACTCTTCTCTGTCAAATATAAATGCAATCTTTGTGACACGTCGCACAGCAATTAAGTAATTGCCTGTCAGCAGCACCTGAACACCCAGTTTCACACAAGATGTGTGTGTGTGTGTGTGTGTGATTGTCATCTGTCATGATGATGGCACACGTGCGCAAACCTACGTATGATGTTACCCGTTATAATTAGTGTCGGCAATACAAACAAATTCAAATTGCGCGCGGCGATATCAATGAACAACTCAAGCGGCGAATCTAGTTCGCCGAATACATATTCGCAATTCTGCACGCTATTGGCTTGAACAGAATGCAAAAAGTACCAACTGCAGAGATACAAGAGTCTGTTAATATCGATAAATATATAGATGGAAATGAATATCGATAATCGATATATCAACCGTCGCTGGCGTAAATGATCGATATTTGAGAAATATTTATTTATAAGTATAAAAAATTAATTGATGAACAAAATACTATAAAATTTATTTTAAAAAAAATTACAGCTCCCAATATTTTGTATCTACTGATCCTAAGAAAAGCATACTACCCAATCTTTTACCAAGAAGTCGATTCCTTTTATGTGTGACAATTGCTCCCGCCTTTGAAAAGAGACGTTTGGCTGACACCGAGGTGGCTACTATAGGTAGATGTCTCATAGTTATTTCAAATAGGTTAGGGTACAAGCCCTGCATCTCATGCGATATGTCCAACACATTTGTTTTTAATGTGCTCACTGGTGCTGTGAGATACAATGTTAACTCATCGTCACCATCAGTCTTCCTTGTTTTCACACGGGTATTAGCCCAGTCATATTAGGGGTTTCACCTCGGAATGAAAGATAATAAGCTGTAAATTGGTATAAGCCTTTGTTTTGTCGTTCTTAATGTTGTCTCAAAAGTCACCAATGTTATCGTGTCCGCGTCTTAAGATATTGAAGG
>NQII01004661.1:21009-150368 GCA_002778355.1 Clitarchus hookeri
CATTAGACCATATATGACTGTGCGCGGCGCACTCTTTGCGGTCTACCGCAGAAACGGTTGATCGTATGAAAAAAAAGTTCAAACAGAAGTTGTAGAGAATTTTATATTCTACAACTTTTATAATAAGTGCAAATCTTATTTAAGCAATAAAAAGCGAGATATTCGCGAAAAACCGATTTTTATGACCTTTGACCTTCAATATCTTAAGACGCGTACACGATAACATTGGTGACTTTTGAGACAACATTAAGAACGACAAAACAAAGGCTTATACCAATTTACAGCTTATTATCTTTCATTCCGAGGTTGACCCCTTTTTTTACCAAATATGACTGGGCTATATGCGCCAATTAATCGTGGTACTTCTAAAAATCAAAATCGTTGTTCTCTTCGTTTTCAGATGACGTGGATGACAAAGAGGCCACTTGCTTGTTATCAGCTACCATTTTTTCTTATTTTAGTCATTGCCTTTGCACATGCATCTGGCTTTTTGAAATGTAAGTTTTTGAATTGTGGATCTAATAAAGTAGACACTGCCAACAATGCAGAAAATTCGAGCTGCCCAAAACGTTTTTCTATCTGTAGTGAAATATGTTTCTTCAAATCACCCGCAATAGATGAAGTTACTTTCATTTCGTTATATTGATCTCTAGCACAACTGACCATAGGCACTACTTTCGAAACAATGATGCTCCTCTCCAGACGCTTCTCTCGTCATGGCCTCGAGTGGCCGCATTATATGGGCTATATCTTTGATACTAGCAAGCTCAACTGCTGTCAGCATTGAGGGTTCGTCAATGTTACCAAAAATCACTTCGCTTATATAAGGAGCAAGTTCAATAAGTTTGATTAGCATATAATATAATGCGTTCCAGCGCGTTTTCACATCGAGTTTAACTTTTGGTTTCTTCCCTTCCCGTACTTTGTTTTTCATTTGTTTCCTTTTTAAATCACTTGTGGCATCTACTCTTTTTAAAATATATTTGACTATATTTCTTGTATGTTCTATGATGTTGCCCAACTCTGTAGTTTTTTTATAGCATCCTCAGCAATTAAATTAATCGTGTGAGCAAAACATGGCATATGTTTAGCTGCTCCAAATGTGTCTCTGATCGCTTTGACCATGTTTGCACCAGAATCAGTCGCAATAACTGTTACTTTTTCTGACTCAATGCTCTAATAGTTTAATATCTCTGACAACTGTTAGCCAATGAAGTCCCCAGTATGACTTTCATTTAACTCGAATACACCAATCATAAGTGATTGCAATTCTTTTTGCAATAAAAAATGAACCGTGACACCCTGATAACTAATGTTACTCATAGTCTCAGTCCAGATATCGGTAGTAACACAAAAATCCTTCAAATCTTTAAATTTTTTCTTTACAATATTTGATATTTTCTCATATTTGTTATCTATTTGTGCTTAGATAGTTTCACGAGATGTACAAAGGTGCTACTTGTTTCATTAAATGTTTAAAGCCCTTACCTTCGAAAAGAATGAAGGGTATATTATCAACGCTAATGAAATAAGCATTTGCATCAGTTATGCGACCATATTTTGCACCACCCTTAGAATATTGAAGTACACTGTTAAAAGCTTAATTTATTTTTGGTGTGCTACCAGATGATTTCTTAATGTACTGTGACTGTTCGTTAGATGTGTTCGATGTACTTGCAACTGCATCATCTCACTCAATTAAATCTAGAAAGATTTCTCTTTTTCAGTATTTTTGCAGACATCAATTCACTAATTAATTTCTACGACTTAAATAAATTACCTCAGGGATGGATCATCATCAATTTAAGATGCTTCAAGTGCATGGGAAGGTTAGACGTATTGCCAGAAGTTTTGATGTGTTTGTTACATATTGAACAAACAGCCCCATATGCCTCCTTTTTAAAATAACTCCACAGTTTACTTTTCTTCATAATGTATGTATTGTATATTTCTCACAATTTCCAATTCACACAGACGCACGACACAACAAAACAAAATTAATTAAGACGAGAAAAGACGTAATAATCAGTCAGCCAAGGCTCGATATTTCGTTTATATCGATATCGATAATATCGTGTTTCCCATTTTATATATCGATATAAATAGCTATATTTTATTATCGATATTATCGGTTGTCCGATATATCGTCGCAACGCTAACCAATATTTGCCTGTGTTGTCACCTTCTGCAATTATAATTTCAGATATGCAATTAATTTGTGGATGCATTCAAAACTTTTAAAACAACGCAGCATAAAATAAACAAACGCTACCTGTATTGCCTGAAATAAACCAAACGTCCCACAAAATGTTTGTCGATAATGTGCAGTACACTACTAGTGAGAATGAAAAATACGTCTTTTGGCTTTAAAAATACGTATTAAGGAAATACAATATATTTGGACATGCATGTGCATCATGGAAGGAACAGGTGAGATATAGTCATCTATTCCAGTTACTCAAGACAGCACAGGTTGTGTCCATAATTTGTTAACCTAACCTATAGGAGTCAATTTAAATGTTTTTTTTTGTAGCGAAATGAGAGGGAAACTGGCGTGTCTTTACTGGCGCGTCTGGTTGTAAAAATTAATTAATTCAGTTTTCAATTAAAATTACAAGCATTACTTACTTAATGTACCTAAATGATTCGGTCACATGGGCACTGCTTGCTTGGGGAAGGCCTAAATTGTTTGTACAGTAGCTACCCAAAGAGATAATTATTGAGAATGCGGGCTTTTAAAAAAAACTAGTCGGAAAATGGTACATATCGACATTACTTATCACACGACATGAATTTACTAAAGGTATCACAATATTTGCAGTTACATGCTACCAAATGCCATAGTGGTGAGGGCTATGAAGATCAGGGTAATTGTGGGGTAAAACATAAAAAATTGATGCAAGTTACATGTCATGTGAGTTTCTAAACCACGTTAAATGCGAGCAGACCTAACCTTACTCAACCTAACTTCACAATATGTAATTACAGGTGAGAGTGTGTGTGTTAGAAAAAGTATAATAAGTTAGCTCATGGTGGTTTATCCATCCGCTCTGATTCACCTGTTGTGAAGGGAGGTTTAATTTGTTTAGATGTTCTTCATTCTACATGGCTAGCGGCAGCTGTACGTAAGACCTTCAATTACCACAGTCATATGCAACACTATACGCTACTATTAATGACACTTACTTTCCACACAAAAATTAGAGTATAAATTACTTTACTCACCCATCTAAGCGGCCAATAAAGTTTTTTTGTGATGTATTGCTGATAATACACGTATAGAACATGTTAACGTGTCTTCAATTATTGTAAACCCTGTAACCACCTGTAGTACCTCACAATATTTATATTATGAAACTGCACATAGAAACAATTGCAAAGAAACATTAGTATTTCCGCACAATACTTTGATTTAACATGTCGCATGGAAATAATCACAATGAAAAATGCTTAATAGCACTCGTAAACCACAAGTAGTCGCGTGGTAAAATCCACATGGTGCATTGCAATTGTGGACACTCCCAGCATACAACTGCCACGTAATCCAAATTGATGCACATTTGTTTCCTGTGTCTGTGCATGATTGTTCAACAAATGTATCATGGTGATATGCGTCAACTGCTTGTAAACAACAACTCTGCATGTCATTTTGTATCATATACTAAACGTATATTTTTTCTAC
The DNA here is from genome assembly GCA_002778355.1 of Clitarchus hookeri. Lineage (NCBI taxonomy): Eukaryota > Metazoa > Arthropoda > Insecta > Phasmatodea > Phasmatidae > Clitarchus > Clitarchus hookeri. The sequence continues at coordinate 24,692 of NQII01004661.1, forward strand.
TACTGATATCGTATGTAGTGCATTAATCTCATGCCGTGACAAATTCATTGGAATTAAATGATATTCCGACTATTTGATTACAGTGGTTTATACATGTATAACCTTAGCGTGTCAGTAAAAAAATATATCCTGTGAATAATGTTTTGTAAATTAAGGTTCTCTTTTCCAGAGACGTTCTCTCGTTTAATACAATTCAGCAACCCAATAGAAATATATTTGACATATTTTTTTACGTGTTTTAGCACATAAACATCCTGATCTTCAAAACTCTCCTCACCACCACATTTCATGGTATATACTGCAAATTACTTGAAGCCCGAAAAAAATTCCTAATAAGTGTGATTAGTAATTACAATTTATACCATTTACTGATATTATTTTCCCGCTTTTCGGAAAAGTTATTATTCAGTATCAATACTCACCTGGCACAGAACACTGAAAAGTGCATCCTGGATGTTACGTCACATTATAACTGTCAAAATTCACGGTTAGGGTACAGATGCACCCAAGAATGTCCTATTCAGCCAAAGGCACGAGTCACTTACCATTCAGGTGCCCTAGATTGTTTCCGATGGCCAACTGTTTAATATATTTCATTTGTTAGTGTTAACAACTTTGCAGTGCAGCAAAAAACATTTGCTAACATCAAAAAGACCAATAAAACTTGTACAGAGTGTAATGTAACATTAAAACTCGGGGTGGAAACAAAAACTGGTATCTAAATTCACAAACATATATTTCTCATGAATGGAACAAGGGCTCATGGCATGGGAAGAGATCAAGGACACATTGCACTGAATTTGAACACAGATTCATTCACATTGTATAGGGGTGGAGTGGAGTGGAGTGGAGTGGAGAGATTTAGGCGGCTCTTAACATCTAAGTCTTGGAGCCGACAAGGGTGAAGTGAGGTGGGTATGCAGCAGCGCCGAAATACAAGGGTGGAGGAAGCTGAGATTCCCTAGAAAACCTAGTGACCAGCAGCATCATCCGTTACGATTACTACATGCGAAAATCCGTGAGTGACCTCGCTGGGAATTGGACCTGGTTTACCTAGGTGGGAGGCAAGTTGTCTGACCACTACACCACTGTGGTCCTGCAGGGCTTTCATCAGCTTGAAAGATATGAAATATAATTTGTTCTTGAAACTGTACCAAGGTAACTTAAGTATACGTAAAGAATTTCTCACTTTAGTGACTTTAAGGCTTTACAGAAGTTGCTAGTTCATTTCTGCATGGGCATTTTGTTTTTAGCTTACGTAATGGGTGGGCTGTTAAGATACAAAAATTGTGGGGTAAAATTATAAAAATAATACTAATGAAAATTCCAAAAAAGATGAATATGTGATCCCTTTACACAACAGAATTCCCAAGAATAAATATACAAGCAGGTAAATATGTACGGCCCTTCACACTTGCATCAATCGTACTCTGGAAAGCATAGCAGCACATATTTACAAGTAACCAGCTTTCTTGAGATTTGTAAAGTAACTGAAATATATAAGGTATTGTTACATTAATGTCTGAATTCATGTGGGATTGAGATTTAATAAAAATAAAAGAACAAAATTTGATTTTTAATTTATTCACAGAGCTATTACTTGCAGCATTAATCTATCTATCTCCACTATAGATCTTTTTACTTCCCAGTGAGCACAATATTTAATGTTTATTTCAACTCTAATTAACATCCTTCTTAATGTCTCTGGTTGGTTACAGTGAATTAACTCATACTCATCATTAACACAACGTTCAGTCTATCTGTTGCCATCATTTGTAATGTATTTCACTCACGCATCCGCATCCAGTCCAGCCTGCCAGTCGCATTATTTGCTGCACCAATGCTCGCAGTTGTAGACTTCTCTCGCCACTCATTTTGCTCTGTCTTCTATTGCTGAAACTCCAGCCACTCGTACACTCAACATCTCCCGGCTCGGAGACCTGACGCGCTTTTTATAGACGCTGGCCTTGACCAGGAAGGATTACCACACCCTTAGTCTAGCTGAGAGAAACTAGGGCAGTCATTCAGAGCATTCTTCAGATAAATGCAGAAATTCAATACAACCCAGGTCAGAAGCGCGTGAGATTCATGGGCTTATCACAGCGGCCCGGCTTTGTAACTGAAAGCTTTATCGCTCACCATTCAAAAAATTCCATTGACTGGCCGCCATTATCATTTTACAACTCTCTGTCCTCTTTGCTCGGGCGGGGTGGGCCAAGGTCATGGGCGCGGACCAGCAACACGTAACAGTATTTAAATCATGTGGACATAAAAGTTGATGCTACCAAATGTAAATTGTAAGTACGAAAAAGGATTACCATTCCCACCATATCTCACCACNAACTGCCACGTAATCCAAATTGATGCACATTTGTTTCCTGTGTCTGTGCATGATTGTTCAACAAATGTATCATGGTGATATGCGTCAACTGCTTGTAAACAACAACTCTGCATGTCATTTTGTATCATATACTAAACGTATATTTTTTCTACTACTGATATCGTATGTAGTGCATTAATCTCATGCCGTGACAAATTCATTGGAATTAAATGATATTCCGACTATTTGATTACAGTGGTTTATACATGTATAACCTTAGCGTGTCAGTAAAAAAATATATCCTGTGAATAATGTTTTGTAAATTAAGGTTCTCTTTTCCAGAGACGTTCTCTCGTTTAATACAATTCAGCAACCCAATAGAAATATATTTGACATATTTTTTTACGTGTTTTAGCACATAAACATCCTGATCTTCAAAACTCTCCTCACCACCACATTTCATGGTATATACTGCAAATTACTTGAAGCCCGAAAAAAATTCCTAATAAGTGTGATTAGTAATTACAATTTATACCATTTACTGATATTATTTTCCCGCTTTTCGGAAAAGTTATTATTCAGTATCAATACTCACCTGGCACAGAACACNCCGCTTTTCGGAAAAGTTATTATTCAGTATCAATACTCACCTGGCACAGAACACTGAAAAGTGCATCCTGGATGTTACGTCACATTATAACTGTCAAAATTCACGGTTAGGGTACAGATGCACCCAAGAATGTCCTATTCAGCCAAAGGCACGAGTCACTTACCATTCAGGTGCCCTAGATTGTTTCCGATGGCCAACTGTTTCATGTATTTCATTTGTTAGTGTTAACAACTTTGCAGTGCAGCAAAAAACATTTGCTAACATCAAAAAGACCAATAAAACTTGTATAGAGTGTAATGTAACATTAAAACTCGGGGTGGAAACAAAAACTGGTATCTAAATTCACAAACATATATTTCTCATGNAGAGTGTAATGTAACATTAAAACTCGGGGTGGAAACAAAAACTGGTATCTAAATTCACAAACATATATTTCTCATGAATGGAACAAGGGCTCATGGCATGGGAAGAGTAGTTCCTGTGTAACGTGACTTAAACTTGTGTCTAAGTAAGTGTAACATTAGGGGTGGAGTGGAGTGGAGTGGAGTGGAGAGATTTAGGCGGCTCTTAACATCTAAGTCTTGGAGCCGACAAGGGTGAAGTGAGGNGTGGAGTGGAGTGGAGTGGAGAGATTTAGGCGGCTCTTAACATCTAAGTCTTGGAGCCGACAAGGGTGAAGTGAGGTGGGTATGCAGCAGCGCCGAAATACAAGGGTGGAGGAAGCTGAGATTCCCTAGAAAACCTAGTGACCAGCAGCATCATCCGTTACGATTACTACATGCGAAAATCCGTGAGTGACCTCGCTGGGAATTGGACCTGGCTTACCTAGGTGGGAGGCAAGTTGTCTGACCACTACACCACTGTGGTCCTGCAGGGCTTTCATCAGCTGNGACCTGGCTTACCTAGGTGGGAGGCAAGTTGTCTGACCACTACACCACTGTGGTCCTGCAGGGCTTTCATCAGCTGGAAAGATATGAAATATAATTTGTTCTTGTAACTATAGTAAAGAATATACGTAAAGAATTTCTCACTTTAGTGACTTTATGGCTTTACAGAATTAGCTAGTTCATTTCTGCATGGGCATTTTGTTTTTAGCTTACGTAATGGGTGGGCTGTTAAGATACAAAAATTGTGGGGTAAAATTATAAAAATAATACTAATGAAAATTCCAAAAAAGATGAATATGTGATCCCTTTACACAACAGAATTCCCAAGAATAAATATACGAGCAGGTAAATATGTACGGCCCTTCACACTTGCATCAATCGTACTCTGGAAAGCCTAGCAGCACATTTTACAAGTAATCAGCTTTCTTGAGATTTGTAAATAACTGAAATATATAAGGTATTGTTACATGAATGTCTGAATTCATGTGGGATTGAGATTTAATAAAAATAAAAGAACAAAATTTGATTTTTAATTTATTCACAGAGCTATTATTTGCAGCATTAATCTATCTATCTCCACTATTACTCTTTTTATTTCCCAGTGAGCACAATATTTAGTGTTTATTTAAACTCTTTTTAACATCCTTCTTAATGTCCCTGGTTGGTTACAGTGAATTAACTCATACTCATCATTAACACAACGTTCAGTCTATCTGTTGCCATCATTTGTAATGTATTTCACTCACGTATCCGCATCCAGTCCAATAGTCCAGCCTGCCAGTCTCACTATTTGCTACACCAATGCTCGTAGTCGTAGANTATCCGCATCCAGTCCAATAGTCCAGCCTGCCAGTCTCACTATTTGCTACACCAATGCTCGTAGTCGTAGACTTCTCTCGCCGCTCATTTCGCTCTGTCTTCTATGGCTGAAACTCCAGACACTCGTACACTCAACAACTCCTGGCTCAGAGACCTGACACACTTTTTATAGCCGCTTGTCCTGACCTGGAAGGATTACCACACCCCGAGTCTAGCTGTTTCCAGTATTCATTTAATTTTTCAAAATTGTAGCCATTTATCGTTTTGGGTGTGTATGTTAATACTTTACTATATATAGAAGGTTGTATTAGTGCAGAAATAAATACAAAATTAGAAAATATAACTAGGGCAGCCATCCAGAGTATTCTTCAGATAAATGCAGAAATTCAACATAACCAAGGTCGGAAGCGTGCGAGATATCTGGGCTTATCACAGCGGCCTGACTTTGCAATAGTATTTAGATCATGCGAACATAAAAGTTGATGCTACCAAAAGTAAATTGTCGTCGACGCAACTCCCCGCCCCCCCAACCACCCATCGCCACCAACACCACCAAAAGCAAAATGATTGTAGAGGGGAGAAGCTTTCACTCCTCTGTGCTGCTCTGAATAGCTGTGTGATACTTTTGGAGTTTCATGCCATCCTAAAAAGATCCTCTATAGTCGAACCCCTAGTGGGTCAGGTGTGAAAATCCAGCAGCTCTCGTAGGCACACACTTTGCAGCCACACTACTAGAATCCATTCAACACACACCCAGTGGCACTTANTAGGCACACACTTTGCAGCCACACTACTAGAATCCATTCAACACACACCCAGTGGCACTTATATGCAAGCCCCCCTCCCCCAACTTTCCTCACTGGGAATTTGCAAAAGAAACAGAAGCCCAACAAGGCAAACTTGGGGTGTGAATACAAACACCGCTTTTATCACGTTTTGAATCAAAGAGCATCTTTGAACCTTGTTTACCGGCAGAATTCGATAAAATTTGATAAAAAAATGCCATGCGTTGCATAAAGTATAACCGGTAAACACAAGAATACATTATAAACATATTTTAATTAGTAAGATTATAGACATATTTGCTGTGAACATGTAGGAAATGCAATAATATTTATTACTATTGGATGTATCCTTACAGAACTGTGCTGCCCTTGAAAAAGGAAGTTTATGTTTTATGGGGTTTTCCACCTGGAGGACAATGGCAAATTAAAGACAAATCGAGGGCAAGTTACAGTGGGCGACTTTAACATGTTCATACAGGAATCTTCACCAACACAAATATATAAATTACTTATACCTGTACCAAATCTCAAAATGTTTATAAGCAGTAAAACAAAGTTATTTAGGCTTGCCTCAGAGTATTTAAAGACTTCTAGGTTTTACCTAACAAAAAATTTAACTGTAATTGTTTCACAGTTTCAACTTGGGACATCACTTATTGGTACACACAAGAAAAAAATAATTCCAGGGTTAAAGAATAGAACCAATTCACCTGGAAGCGGCATACTTCCGACAGGTCTTAAATGGAGTATAGCTACTGACATGTANACCACCCCTACCTCCATCACCATTGCCACCATCATCACCACCCCTACCTTTACCACCCCTGCCATCATCACCACCACCATACCTGCCTCCACCACCCCTGCCACAATCATCACCACCTCTCCCACCACTATCACCACCCCTTGGCACCACCACCAATGTGTTAATGAAGAACATGCAACCACTGATTTCAAAAGCAATTCTTAACTGAACTATATTGTAAGGGAAGCAAATGTGCTATGAAATTGAAATTAAAAACAGTTGGTAATCAAAAATTGAAACAAAGATCTTTTGGTAAAATCTAATGCACTTAATAATAGAATACTGTGTGTTACAAGACACTGGAGTTCTTGAGGGATGGTGGTCGTAATAAAAATAAAAGAACTAGATTTGATTTTCTAAAATTTATTCACACAGCTGTTATTTACAACATTTATCTCTATCATTAATTTTGTTATTCTCAGTGGGTTCAATATTTAATGTCTATCTCAATTCAGATTAAAGTCCTTATGAATGTGTCTATGTTGGTTACAGTCACTTATATATAGCCATCATTCCAAATATCTTACAGTCACACATCCAGTTCAATAATCCCACCTGTCAGTCTCACTCTCCACTGTTCCGAGGCTCGCAATGTGCAGACGTCACTCCTTGTCACACTTGCTGCCACTTGGCACTACTGGCTCGTCGCTTCGCTTTTTTGGTACACTTTGCGCTTATGGTTGCACAATCCTCCAAACTTTAAAACTCTGTAGACTGTTGGCTCAGAGGCCTGTTGTGGCTTAAGTAGTCTAGCTAGCCCAATCTAGAATGTTCCCCACACCCCGAGTCATGTTGCGAGAGGCTAGGACAATGACTGGAACATTCTTGTAAAGATAACCCCAGAAATTCAATCCGCTGAAGGTCAGGAGTGGAGTCCCGATAGGCTTATCTTTGACATGGGGCGGCTCACTTTTGAAAATCACTGCCTGCTTCTCAGATTACCGCTCGCCGACCCTCACACACTCCTTCGCTAGAGCAGGATGGGGCAAGGGAAGCTATGAAGAGCAGTGAGCATGTAACAAGTGTATTACACCTCATATGCATTAAAACCTAAAGAAGTGTCACTTTCTTAGGCCATCCCAACATTTTTTTTAAAAGATTTTTTAAAGTGATTGGTACTGCGATTTTTATCCTGCATCATTATATTTTTTTCCTGTATGTGTAACACACTTATTGTGTCCCTTTTCTGTTGAATAGCAAGTATAAACAATTAAAATATACCATATAATCAATCACTGTTTCTTTCATACTATTTCTACATCAAATTTCAATTAAAACTGTCTTAAAACTTTAGTTGTTTATCTAAGGATTGTCATTTTTCTAGAGATTTTTTTTGTCTTTGTACAAAAGATACTGCATTCAAAATTTTTGATATTTTGAAAGATTTTGGGAGACATATGATTATGGCGTCCAGCTTGGTCTGTTTTCTTCAGGAGCTCAAAATGACACCCAGATGCTCTGTTCTGCTNTCAGTCTCACTCTCCACTGTTCCGAGGCTCGCAATGTGCAGACGTCACTCCTTGTCACACTTGCTGCCACTTGGCTCGTCGCTTCGCTTTTTTGGCACACTTTGCGCTTATGGTTGCACAATCCTCCAAACTTTAAAACTCTATTGACTGTTGGCTCAGAGGCCTGTTATGGCTTAAGTAGTCTTGCTAGCCCAATCTAGAATGTTCCCCACACCCCGAGTCATGTTGCGAGAGCTAGGACAATGACTGGAACATTCTTGTAAAGATAACCCCAGAAATTCAATCCGCTGAAGGTCAGGAGTGGAGTCCCGATAGGCTTATCTTTGACATGGGGCGGCTCACTTTTGAAAATCACTGCCTGCTTCTCAGATTACGACTCGCCTGACCCTCACACACTCCTTCGCTAGAGCAGGATGGGGCAAGGGAAGCGATGAAGAGCAGTGAGCATGTAACAAGTGTATTACACCTCACGTGCATTAAAACCTAAAGAAGTGTCACTTTCTTAGGCCATCCATACATTTTTTTTTTTAAAGATTTTTTAAAGTGGTTGGTACTGCGATTTTTATCCTGCATCATTATATTTTTTTCCTGTATGTAACACACTTATTGTGTCCCTTTTCTGTTGAATAGCAAGTATAAACAATTAAAATATACCATATAATCAATCACTGTTTCTTTCATACTATTTCTACATCAAATTTCAATTAAAACTGTCTTAAAACTTTAGTTGTTCATCTAAGGATTGTCATTTTTCTAGAGATTTTTTTTGTCTTTGTACAAAAGATACTACATTCAAAATTTTTGATATTTTGAAAGATTTTGGGAGACATACATAGAAAGGAAGGTGATCCCATAAGTATATTTTTTCCTTTGGATTGTAGGCTAAATATTTTACTTCCGGAGTAATTCATCAAGTAGGCAAATCATAACACATCAGTTGTCCAGCAAGACATCATATACTTATTAAATGCAAAGTTTGTATATCTCTGCATCTGCGCGTGTGTCTAGGGTGAGTCAGCACCTCTGCGACAAACTTTGTGAGGATGTTCCTTGCAAAACATCAGTTAGAAAATGTGTAACAACGAACGCCAGGAAACCCTAGTGAAGATTGGGTTGAAATAATGAACCTTATTTAATTACGCAGAACACATTTGATATTAGGGGATGATTTTTCTTATGCATGTCAAAGAAGCCAATATCTTTAACACGCAAATACTATTGTCGGCCTACCGCATTCCCTACATGGTAAAATGGGGGTTGCCGTCAATTTGAATAGTGGGAAAAGGGTCTACGTAAATTGTTACATAAAGTTTGATCACTGGTTATGAATTAGAATGACAAGACGTAAAAATAAGTCCTCTTGGTGAGAAAGCCTCCGACGAATGGTATGCAAGGAAACAGACATTACAAATTACAAATCTCACTACGTAATGCTTATGAGGTTGGCTAATTGGTTGATACCAATAGACTTTTACTGCTGTAACATAGTCACATGTTTGTTTAACACATGTTGTTTTATTTGAAAGGTTTTATTTAAATGTGTTTTATTAATAATGTTCTTTGTTTAATTTCTGTTAATGTTTATTTGTTTAATTATTCTATCAAGTGATTGTTTATGTTTGTTCTTACTTTATTATTTGTCATTTGTTCAGTGTTTTATGCTTATTTACAATGTTATTTTGTTCATTAGGTCACATCCTTTGATTGCTATTGGTTTGTTTCATTTAATTTATGTTAGGTCATTAATTAAATAATAATGATTAATATTTATTTTAACATTTCAAATACCACAACAAAACAGGTGTTAAACAAACATGTTACTATGTTACAGACTTACATGTCGGTCAGTATAACCATTTAGCCAACCTCATAAGCATTATGTGGTGGCATTTGTAATTTATAATGTCTGTTTTCTCGCATACCATTCGTCTGAGGCTTTCTCACCAAGAGTACTCATTTTTACGTCTTGCCATTCTAATTCATAACCAGTGATCAAACTCTACGTAACAATTTACGTAGACCCTTTTCCCACTATTCAAATTGACGGCAACCCCCATTTTACCATGTAGGGAATGCGGTAGGCCGACAATAGTATTTGCGTGTTAAAGATATTGGCTTCTTTGACATGCATAAGAAAAATCATCCCCTAATATCAAATGTGTTCTGCGTAATTAAATAAGGTTCATTATTTCAACCCAATCTTCACAAGGGTTTCCTGCTCCTAGGAGTAGTTTCCTGGCGTTCGTTGTTGCACATTTTCTAACTGACATTTTGCAAGTAACATCCTCACAAATTTTGTCGCAGAGGTGCTTGACTCACTCTCTGTGTGCGCATGCGTGGGTTTTTTTTCTTTACGTATTTCAGAGTACATTCTGCTTCTACATTTGGATCTGATAGATTAACTAATTCTATTGGTGAAAGGGAAAAGTTTTTATTGACCACGATGAGTAAACCCTCTCCTCTAGTTTTCTGAGTGATTTCTTGATTTATGTATGTTCAGGAAATGTTATAATACAAGGGAAAGTAGTGGAAATATGTGATATTATTGTATCAACTTCCGGTGACACAGATGATATAAGGATTCCGCTAGTCACCCTATAACTTCAGTAACTTCAGGTGTATACATTTAAAGTGGTTCAGGATGATACTATTGGAGGAAGGTTCATAGTATTCCTAGTACCCATAATATTTTTAGCAAAAGTTATTTTTATTGATATACCTTTAATTTGCAATAATAAGAGGAAAAATGGTCATTTACAGATTTTTAAATATTTGTTTAGTTCAGCGCTTTAAGGAAACAATTTGGAAAATGCTATAAATGACTTTTAGTCATTTACCCTACAGTGATGTAACTTCTGAATACTATGAATACTAACTTGTAATTATGTTACAATGAAAGTTAATACATTTGGAAAGAATTTTTTACATTACTTTATTTCCAACATAATTAAATGTGTATGGTTGAGATGTTATGCCTATATTTAAAGGTAAGGAAAGTAGCCTTTTTCCTTTTAATGTGTTAAAGAAGTAAATTCAGTTTGGTGAATGAAAGAGTCTTAAAATTTAGAATCAGCAAACCAACCAGTAACATTTGCCAGACAGTAATTCAGCTTTTGTATTTGCTTCCCCTGTAATGCAAAACTTATTGCCTTGTCAGCGACGTCTAATTTTGCAGCTTCATTAGCCAACTCCTATAAGCTGTTTGTGGTTGTGCATTAATGTTAACTAAATTCATGATGAAGCTGCATTAAATTTCTTGTGTTAAAGGTGTGTCACAATTATAGTAGTCAGTATTTTTTAATAGCAAAGAGTATTACCATTTTTAGTTGTGTCTATTATGTACAGATTTTAAATTTTTTCCCAATTTCACAATGTTATAAAACTTCCTTTAATTCATTGGTGACATGACGGTATTGTGCTTTTAGGTACACTCGAAGGTTCTGTTAAGTTGTAGTTAATTTGGCTGTGGTCTATGACATGTCACCACTTTTCTATCATAGTTTTTTCACCACTGAGTTGCCATGTGAGCAAGCCAAGGACCCAGCATAATCTCTACACTGGAAATTTGGAAGTTCCTGTAGAAGTTTCATCTGTCATTTCTTTCGATGAAGAGAAATAATGAATATATCTTGGTACATGACTAGAGTATAACAGGGTTAAAATTAGTAGAATGTATCACTTAAAAATAATTTATTTAAACTTTGTCAAATATCTTATGCTAAATGTAATTTCTTCATGTCACTTTAGCATACAAAATCACCTCACATAAGCCACAGTTATCTTTGACTTATTTTATTTCTAATTAATTTTTATAATATATTTTCAAGTATCGACCAATACACATAATTCTTAATATTTAAGTAAATTCCAGTGAGTAGAAAAACAAGTTTTCTCCAACTGGATTACACAAAAAATTAGTCATCATAATTAATGGTGTCATAAAGTCTTTGAAATAAGTAAAATAATTGTTTAGATATAGTAATCATGTATGCCCATAATTCAGTACCATACTGTGACATAATGCAACAATGTACCATGTGTTAAATTTCCTATTAATAGGGCAAACCGTCCATTACCATCAGAAAAACATTAAAATAAAATTATATTCAGTTATTTGCTTGAAAAACATGTTAAGAGGCCCGCCTGCCTGGAGCTTTACCACGTTTGGAGCTGAGAAGCACGGGAGCTGTAAGGGCTACACTGGCACGCGCTACAAGTGCGCCATCGCCTCTATGCGCAGGGCTCTGAATTGGCGTGCAGTGTTCTCGTAGTGCTGCGTGTACCTATGGGACTTTCAATGGTTACCCTATAATTTTATCAGTGGAAAGTCTCTGGTAAGGTTTAATGCATGCCCCTCAATTACTTCTGTGTGTATAAAATGTGTATATTTTGTGATACAGTGCTTTGAAAAAGCCATTTTGATCTATTTTGGAGTGCTGTGGAATTGCGTTTCTTATGTGCGTGACATCTTGTTAGTAACAGACAGGCATAGTCTGAAGTGTGTGTTCTTTTCGTAGACTAGCACATTGGATGCAAGTTTAATAGTTTCTTAAAAAGCCTGGATTTCAAACACACTGCGACGCAGTTCAAGCGCCAGGCAGGCGGGCCCCTTAACTCAAATACTGGATGTTAATGAAGGAAGGACCATTCCGGCAACAGTTTTAGGATACATCACAACAAAGGATAAGCAATAACACGTACAGCCTATTGTAAAATAACCAGAAACTTCTATTTCCGTAAACTAAACTATGCGAGACAAAAAACTATCATTGATACGTAAAAATTTTCAATTAGTAGCTGATTAATTTCTGATGGTTACTTAAGGGTATTAAAATAATAAATTACTTATGGAGTTTTTTTATTGCAGGAAATTACTGTCTGAACTAAGTATTCTGATATAGGTATTTGTTTATGTTTGAGGACATCTACAATTATGTTTCTGTGTTGTAAACTAATTTGTGTGCTGTAGTGCTAAATTACAGTTTTCCAGTGATAGCATCATTATTGGCATTCTAGATGCCAGTGAGTGTATTTGGCTACACATGTAGTTGTGTAGAATTTATTTGTGGTGCCTTCTCAGTTCACCTGTGTGTACGCCCATATTTGTGAATTACAAGCAGGGGTGCAGCAACAGGGAGAACCGAGGGGGGAGGGGACATTGCCCCCCCCCCTGCTGGTAGTCAAGAGGGGGCCAAGGTTTGAAACATTGAAACGATTGTCTTAAAGGTAAGTACATTTTTACAAGAAATGTAATTTTATATGGGGAAAGCATTACTTAAAAAATGGTTTCCATTAGTTTATAGGAAAAGGGGATAAACAATCTTTCACATGTTTTGAGCTGACATTAAGTAAGTAAGAAATGAGTGCCTACTAATAGGAAGAAGTGTTCTTCAGCACCTGTAACCACACCAAGTTATCTATTGACATCACATTTCACAAAGGGCTGCACCTGTCAGATAATGCTATTATAGACAAAGTATTTATAAAAAACACATATCTGGGCTGTTCGTGGTAAACTGAGCACTGGGTACTGGCCACAAGTGCCCTTATATCACGTTTTGCAGTGTGCTCTTGACTTTATCTCCAGAAGTATACAATGTGTCACCGGCTACCACCATAACATCTAGTACCCAAATTAAAGACAAAAGGTATAAAGTTTTGATTTATCGTACATCACCATACTTGCAACGTGTGCTGTATAAACCACCTGACCATAAGAATGTTTTTCCTTAAATAACAAACATAACTATAATTCTTGTGGCATATTTACGTAGCATGCACTTGAAATGAATGACCACTAACATCGTCGTCTCATTTTAAATAGTTCTTGAGTTTTGTCCGGTCTTTGACTCCCTGTTCTACCTGTCTGTCCATCTCCCGTGGCCAGAAACTGCATAATTGTAAACTGTGGCAACATAGTGTGATCAGAATTTTGGCTAAACAAGTTCATGTGTAAGCCAATCCAGCTTAAAAGTTTGACAAGGGCATGTGCGGCAAGTGATGGGGCATTGGCAGTTCTTCACGTACCCGCCACCACCAAGTCCTCGAGAGGAGGCCACTAGGATTACCAAATTTTTCAGATTTGCCATGGACACCTCCAAAAAAGTTAACACGTGACATCTGACTCCAGCGATATGACAAAGGACAATTTTTTTTATAAAACAAGGAACAGTTTTAAGTACTTTCTCTAATGTGCAACAATCTGTATTATACGTAAGTTAACATTATATCTGAACATATAGTAGAACAAAATATTAGTTTCAGGTGTAGTATAATCTAGTGTGATTAATCTGCTCTAAAACAGACAACACCAACACACACTAGAAGAAAAGTTACTATGTACACACATTTTGGCAAGTGCTAGTTCCCCAAATGCACGTATTGACGAATTCCAACTGTGCATCAATTGTAGGTATCAGTGGCCATTGGGCTAGAGCATTAGAGTAAATGTACCTGTAATCACGGAAATTATAAATTACTGGCACTGTGTCTATTAATATTCAGTTTTTTTCAAAAAAGTCTGAGGTACGGGATATGTGACGTCACATCCTATGTACTTACTGGATAATTCTTTCAGCTCCAGGAGACAGGAAATCCTGTACAATACGAGACAGTTGGCAGCTCTAGAGGCCACCCACGCACACGTTGGCAACCCAAGCACGTGATACAGCGACATATGATTATGGCGTCCAGCTTGGTCTGTTTTCTTCAGGAGCTCAAAATGACACCCAGATGCTCTGTTCTGCTCCTGACACATCCTGTGGCAGCATTATGGGTGTATTAGCCCCGTTATCAACAGAGATCACAGTTTTGTGAGACAAGTGATTTACCATTTGGATGTGCAGATGGAATCATAACTATTTGCAGTGAAACCCATTTGACACTGGCTACACACACAATAATTGGCACCCTCTTTGTCATATGCATATAATAGTTTTTAAAAATAGCAATTTTTGTGATAGTTGAATTTTCCTTTCAAGATACTAATATTTTGGGGATGCTAGGATCCTTTACAGTGGCCATGTTCCTTTTGTATTTGTAATGTTAAGTTTTAAGTAATATATTCAGTAGAATTTTGTAAGTTAACATTTTTACTNTTATCAACAGAGATCACAGTTTTGTGAGACAAGTGATTTACCATTTGGATGTGCAGATGGAATCATAACTATTTGCGGTGAAACCCATTTGACACTGGCATGCAGGTTGGCATTGACCAGTGTGTGTTAACAATTTTCACGTATTTCAACGACTAAAGTTAATTTATGTAGGCAGCACAATCTGATTGGAGAGGAAAATAAAATGAGGGAATGATTGACAATCCTTCTCAAAGATTTAATAATGTTCAAAATGCTATTCTTCACTGGAAATGCCTTGCAGCATTCATTGTACTTACTTTTATACTCTAAATTAATACATAACATCTGTGAGCAGTGTTATAAACTGAATTATATTTTAAATCCCACCTTCTGGTATTGCATTTCTATTATCAGGTTTTTTTTTATAGCTACAGCTATGCTACACACACAATAATTGGCACCCTCTTTGTCATATGCATATAATAGTTTTTAAAAATAGCGATTTTTGTGATAGTTGAATTTTCCTTTCAAGATACTAATATTTTGGGGATGCTAGGATCCTTTACAGTGACCATGTTCCTTTTGTATTTGTAATGTTAAGTTTTAAGTAATATATTCATTAGAATTTTGTAAGTTAACATTTTTAGTATGTACTGTAATTTCCAATCATGCTGCAGGCAGTACACACAATATGCTAGTAAAAACAAAAATAAATATGGTAAATTATTTTAATGTTCTATTTACTTTTTTCTAGAGCATGGAGAATCCATTTTTGGACCACTGAGTTTCCCATCTCACTCAAAGAAGAAGTCCTCGTTTCTTTTAAAGTACGATTTTGGGAGCAATGAAACTCTTTGCTGCTTTCTGTGCGAACAGAGTTTCAGCGTACCATCTCAGCAAAATGACTTGCTCACTCATTTATTCTCAGTTCATCGCCTTGTTATAGCAGATGTAGATGTCATAGCGAATTTGAAAAGGTTTGTAGTTATGTTACAGTAGAATCTTGGTACTAAGTGCAAAAACGGACTTGAAAATTTTTACTTAATACTGAAATCTACTTAATACTGAACATGAATTCAATGATACTACATCTACAGGGGATGTGAAAGACTTGCTCTAAAGGAAAGTACTTTATCCTGAGTTTTTATTGTAAGGACTTTATCTCCCTTCGTTTGAAAGAGATCTTGAATGCTGTGTAGAACCCATTTATGTTACTTTTGTGCGTCTACTATGTTTCCTTCAGAAAAGTCCCTATTCTATATAATTACCACCTTTGTGATTATAGTTTCCTTGCTATTTCAAACCTTGTAATGTAATGTATCAATAGNTTTGTAGTTATGTTACAGTAGAATCTTGGTACTAAGTGCAAAAACGGACTTGAAAATTTTTACTTAATACTGAAAACTACTTTATACTGAACATGAATTTAATGATACTACATCTACAGGGGATGTGAAAGATTTACTCTAAAGGAAAGTACTTTATCCTGAGTTTTTATTGTAAGGACTTTATCTCCCTTCGTTTGAAAGAGATCTTGAATGCTGTGTAGAACCCATTTATGTTACTTTTGTGCGTCTACTATGTTTCCTTCAGAAAATTTCTATTCTATATAATTACCACCTTTGTGATTATAGTTTCCTTGCTATTTCAAACCTTGTAATGTAATGTATCAATAGTTTTGTTTATTTTCTTTCCTGTTGAACAGTGTTTGTAACAAAATAATTAATAATGTTACACTTGTAAGTTTTTCTTGCTTTTGAAAAACTTGTTTTTGTGTTAACTGTAGTTTGTTTATAATGGATAAAGCATCCTGTAAAATGGAACTATGTCTGTGATAATTGTTTATTGTCCATTATTTATATATATATCTATTTTTTTTCTTTCTGATTTTGCATTTAGTTATTTGGACTACTGGCGTGTTCGTTTCTCGTCATATCCGATAAAAAATTTTTGCTCTACAGTGCTGCTGGATGCAAAGCCAGATGGTTCACAGTCTCCGGGAGAAGAGTATTTTTTTTTGTCAGATGTGTTGCCAGAAGATAAACTGTTGAGAGAAGGTCTGCAGCAGAAAAGACTGGTATGTTCCTGAGAACTGTCTTCATAGCCTATGCTCCTATCCTGCTTTCACCCCTACTTTCGATCCTATGTAAACAACCGAACTATATCCCTCCACTACAAACAGCAATGATTGGTAGCTGGCAGGACTGTGTTGGTGTGCTGCTAAAGGTAATCTCTCATAAAAATATAACTTCACAATCAACATGATTTTCAATTTCACTTACTTAACATTTCTAGTAGCTTTCCTGCAAGGGCGTGATGTCCAGGCTAGAAAGCATGTTTCTTTTGTCACGATTTATACATGTATCAGACTCGACAGTAATTTTTTCCAGACCATGTCCATTGTCNAAGGTAATCTCTCATAAAAATATAACTTCACAATCAACATGATTTTCAATTTCACTTACTTAACATTTCTAGTAGCTTTCCTGCAAGGGCATGATGTCCAGGCTGGAAAGCATGTTTCTTTTGTCACGATTTATACATGTATCAGACTCGACAGTAATTTTTTCCAGACCATGTCCATTGTNGAAAGCATGTTTCTTTTGTCACGATTTATACATGTATCAGACTCGACAGTAATTTTTTCCAGACCATGTCCATTGTCGTCCATCAGATGACTTGTTTCCTTCTGATGTGCTTCATGTAGTCATGGCATTTATCAGCAGTTAACCAGCGTACTGCTGACTGCACCAACACTCGCACATTGGTGCACCAACACTCACACATTGTGTAACTGTGACAGTTTTCCTTCTGTGCACTAAAAATACTCGTAGCTGACACACAAAACATTTGAGTTGCACGTACAGCTGCGTATTTGCTTCAGAGGCAACATTGGACGCTGCTCAGAAAAGGCAATTAAAACACTTCCAACAATTATCTTTTCAGTATTTCTTGACGGTAGTCGCTGAACATGCCATTTTACTACATCAGCACATGGTTCATGTCCACAACACACCATTTTAGCTGTTGTTACCAGCGGGCCAGTGACTTTGTGAGCAGGTAGGCGGTGACAACAGAACCGTGGGAATAGTTACTATTTATTGTTTTGCATTTCATAGTTTGGTGGAAACTGTCAGTGCTGTTACAAAGTTGAATATTACAACATTGCCAGTAATCTGTAAGCCTTTTCTTGCTGCATTGCTACCCATCAGTGATGTCTCCTGAAAAAATTTGGCGGGCTGCTGTTCTCTTAAGCATAAGAGAACTAGCAACAAAATTACAGTAGAAAGTTATATGCTTGTGACCCTACTTTATACAGGAATAAGACATTAATATTTGGATGTCTAGCCCCTCACTAAGTGGAATAATTTGGTGCAATTAAATATGATTGTATACTGATAACTATTTTTGCGTAGCCGTTACACAGCTGATTTTACATTGCTTATAAGGCGATCCATTCTTTTGTAAGTTGCGTTTGTATCAGTTTTACTGCTGCTTTGCGACGTCATGTATGTTACACGTTTCTTTGTTGTAATTCTTTACTTGGTCATTGTACTGACCNTTTACTGCTGCTTTGCGACGTCATGTATGTTACACGTTTCTTTGTTGTAATTCTTTACTTGGTCATTGTACTGACCAGTATTATTTTGGTGCTGCTCCTTTAGCAAGATGCCAACCCTGTCATTACCACACATTTTTTGTTGCAAATGTGATTGAATGTAATTTTGTGCTTTTGAGTGTCTTTGTTGAGTGACTGACAGGTGATTTAAATCTGAGAAATTGAGTTTGTTCCACGCTGATTTTTCTTTGGAATATACCATGCAAGGTTAACAGAAAACTTTATCTGAATCAGGACATCCCATTAACCATTCAAAACTTCCATACTGCAAAACAGAAAAATGTCTCGTGTGCTCGTTTGCTCTAAAACTAGGTCTGGTAATATCAGTGTTGACCTACCTTTTTCTATCTATTTCTAATTTTTCTTGGCGTAATCCCATTGAAAATGGATTTTCTAAGAACTGTTTGACACATACACTTTTTCCATTGTCAATTTTGAAAACAAACCCACTCCAGCATTCATAGTTTCTTAGAAACAGAAGCCCTTAAGTACAGTTTTCATTAATTAAAACCACCCAAAATTAAAAAAAAAATCAATTTAAATACACAAAAAACTAAACACGATGTGTGCTGTGGGAAAGGTGTCCGTCAAAGAAACACACCAGCTAATGGGTGCCTTGAGAAATACACTCTTTTTTGACGAAAATCAATTTATTTACATTTCCAAATGTGTATCGTACTTCTTCGGCGAGTCGATGGACTCCGTGAGCAAAGCAGGTGACATGAATCAAATTATGATAAAATATTTGGAGGGATTTGGCTGCCTTGATCATAAAGCGGGCTGCATCTGGGAGAAATATGTACCCTCTTTCATCTACAGAAGGATCTGGAAATATTATTTTATACCTTATTCACAAATCTGGCGATGGTAGAATGATTTGTATTTTCAAGTTCTTTGCAGGCTACCAAATAAGAAGAAGAAGGCTCTAGTTCCAATTTTTTGATTATCATATTTGCAATATAACATCTGCAACTGTCTGTAGTTTCGTTAGCTGAAATCCATACATTATTATCTTTGAGGTCATTCCATATTTTTTCCAAGATATTTTGGTATATTGTTAGTATGTAATTTTTACGTAATGTTGATTCATCTGGTATATCTTTATTCAAACACTGTTTTGCTAGAAAACGTTTGAAGTTAGGATTTGATAGTTTGTAAACAGGAATATTACTTGCAAGCAATGCTTCACATAAATCCAAGCAAAACTCATTTTTTTGTTTGCCTTTAGAAGTACAGGCACTGCCACTTGCCGCAGTGGACCCTTCTTGTTCAACGCTGCGATATGAAGGTTTATATTAACATTCTGGTTTATTTGAAATTTTTTCATGCACAAAATATTTTTCTCACAAACTCGACAGAATAAAATGTTCCCGTCGTAAGTAAATATTCCAGGATAGTCCACTACCCACTTTGACACTTTTTTTCTCTGGAGGCATTGTACATTTTAAATTGTCACAAAATCATAGACAAATGAAACTAGCGGTGCACAGCAAGNGGTAATATCAGTGTTGACCTACCTTTTTCTATCTATTTCTAATTTTTCTTGGCGTAATCCCATTGAAAATGGATTATCTAACAACTGTTTGACACACACACTTTTTCCATTGTCAATTTTGAAAACAAACCCACTCCAGCATTCATAGTTTCTTAGAAACAGAAGCCCTTAAGTACAGTTTTCATTAATTAAAACCACCCAGAATTTAAAAAAAAAATCAATTTAAATACACAAAAAACTAAACACGATGTGTGCTGTGGGAAAGGTGTCCGTCAAAGAAACACACCAGCTAATGGGTGCCTTGAGAAATACACTCTTTTTTGACGAAAATCAATTTATTTACATTTCCAAACGTGTATCGTACTTCTTCGGCGAGTCGATGGACTCCGTGAGCAAAGCAGGTGACATGAATCAAATTAGGATAAAATATTTGGAGGGATTTGGCTGCCTTGATCATAAAGCGGGCTGCATCTGGGAGAAATATGTACCCTCTTTCATCTACAAAAGGATCTGGAAATATTATTTTATACCTTATTCACAAATCTGGTGATGGTAGAATGATTAGTCTTTTCAAGTAATAAGAAGAAGAAGGCTCTAGTTCTAATTTTCCGATTATCAGATTTGCAATATAACGGCCGCAACTGTCTGTAGTTTCGTTAGCTGAAATCCATACATTATTATCTTTGAGGTCATTCCATATTTCTTCCAAGACATTTTGGTGAATTGTTGGTATGTAATTTTTACGTAATGTTGATTCATCTGGTATATTTTGATTCAAACACTGTTTTGCTACAAAACGTTTGAAGGTAGGATTTGATAGTTTGTAAACAGGAATATTACTTGCAAGCAATGCTTCACATAAATCCAAGCAAAACTCATTTTTTTGTTTGCCTTTAGAAGTACAGGCACTGCTACTTGCCGCAGGTAAAAGTTGTCGTGGTCTCTTCTTGTTCAACGCTGCAATATGAAGATTTGTATTAACATGCTGGTTTATTTGAAATTTTTTCATGCACAAAATATTTTTCTCACAAACTCGACGGAATAAAATGTTCCCGTCGTAAGTAAATATTCCAGGATAGTCCACTACCCACGTTGACACTTTTTTCTCTGGAGGCATTGTACATTTTAAATTGTCACAAAATCATAGACAAATGAAACTAGCGGTGCACAGCAAGTTATTATGTCAACAACAAAACCACGCATATTTAATTTTGCTGGCCTGTGGGAGAAGTGCGGTAGAAGCAAAAAGGTGTCACCCGTTCTTGTCTCGCGCGATTCTGTGTTTACTTGCCTAAGCAAAAGATGCGCGAATGCTAAGAAAGCCGNGTGTCACCCGTTCTTGTCTCGCGCGATTCTGTGTTTACTTGCCTAAGCAAAAGATGCGCGAATGCTAAGAAAGCCATGCGTTTTATTTAGGTTGGTAGCAAGCAACGTTGTTATGTTAGAAAACGTACTTACCTAAATATATTTAGATCTGTNTGCGTTTTATTTAGGTTGGTAGCAAGCAACGTTGTTATGTTAGAAAACGTACTTACCTAAATATATTTATATCTGTAAAAATAGCGCAAATTTGACAAATCTGTAGGTTTTCATTAAAATATGCTAAAACCTTTAAAAATAGCCAAAATATGCATATGCAAATATGCATTTGCATATGATCTGGTCTCTAATTATTACATTCAGATATGAAAAATAATTACAGTATAATCATTCTTGAATGCTGCTTGTTAAAAAATATTTTGTAATTTTTTTAAGTTAGGTAATTGCAGCAATGCTGTAATATTTAATGTGAATTTGTTTATATGATTTTCTTTTGCAGGAATGGGTACTGGAAAAGCAAGCTGAGGAAAGGGGTGACACAAACTTCTGTAGAAGCTGCTTGTTCTGTAGGTTGGAAATTATAGGAACAAGGAAAGAATATTTTAACCACTTATCTACCAAGCATAATCTTCAACTGGGTCTGCCAGAGAACTTGGTTTTCACTGATAAACTTCTAGACACTATTCAAGAGAAAATGGAAAAGTAATGGGAACCACTGTAATACTGAAGTTTTTAAATCTGCTTTTTTACTTAAATTACACTGAAGAGCCAAAAAAACTGGTACACCTGCCTAATATCGTGTAGGGCCCCCCGAGCACGCAAGACGATGCATGCAAGACGCGGCACGCAAGACGATGTGGCATGGACTCGACTAATGTCTGAAGGTATGCAGGAGGCAATTCACACCATGAATCCTGCAGGGCAGTCCACAAATCCAATCTGCGCCAATTTGAGAAAGGGTTGCACGTCTGTCACGTTTAATGATTCTCGTCAGTCGTCGTCTGTCCCGTTCTTTCACAATCTTTTTCCGGCTGCAGCGATGTAGAAGATGTGATGTTTTACCGGATTCCCGATATTCACAGTACACTCGTGAAATGGTCGTACGCGAACATCCAAATGTTATCGCTACCTCGGAGATGCTATGTCCCATCTCTCGTGCGCCGACTATAACACCACGTTCAAACTCACTTAAATCTTGATAACCTGCCATTGTAGCAGCAGTAACCGATCTAGCTGCCGACCACATCGCGTTACTCTGATTGGTTCCATACCTCTGTTATTTGCATACCTGTTTTATTTTGGCTCTTCAGTGTAATATTAAGAGTATTTTTCCAATTTTGATAATAGTGATTACTGTATTAATATTAGTAACATTAAAGCATAATAGTAGATTGAACATGCTACTTCAACATCATGAGTCAAATTTGTGTGTCAGTAACTGTATGAATGTTATATTTTTAACAGTACAAGTATTGTATTATCATGTGTACTTTTTAGTTCATATTTTAAAAAAATTTGTCCTGAATGATATCTATCTTTTGGTTTATTAGCTTGCTACTTGAACATTTCTAGTTTAATTAGGTGATTATATTGATTTTACCAGATTATGTGACACTTCTAGTTAACAGGTTGTGGTGACAGTTTTNTAGTTTAATTAGGTGATTATATTGATTTTACCAGATTATGTGACACTTCTAGTTAACAGGTTGTGGTGACAGTTTTAATGTAATCCAGTAGAGCTAAATATTGTGTGAAGGCATTAAAAAGTACCACTGTGTCTTCAAGGTATTAGTGGAATTTGCTTATCTAAGTTTTATCCAACCTCCGTGGTCAATATTTCAGCATTGAATTCTAGATTGGAGTAAAGTGAACTCCCGATGTACCGAAAACACATGTACCGATAAACTGTAGCCAACGTTAATTTTCAGTGGTCCCGGCAGAGTTCCTATATAAATAATTATACTATTTCCCACTTTTACTGTTTATCGGATATTGCATCAATCAAAATATCTTTCCGTCCCGTCACTTAAGATTTCCCGCAACAATAGTTTTTTAAGCTGGTTGTTTATGTAAAGGTCTAATAACTGGATGTGAGATACATTAAAAATGCGCTGCTGTTAATCACTTTGGTGCAGGATGGTGATCTCCAGTTCAGCTGATAGTGTTGGTGACTCTGCAAGTCTGGCTCTGGCGTGCGCTCTCCTCTTATACACCTGATTAGAGGGAAGCGGTTACCTAGCAACCAGCATGTCATCCTCGCTTTTTCTCATCTTTTGGTCTCTCTCAGCAAGCACCCTTTTTCCTTTCCTTACATGCCGGCGAGAGGGAAGCTGTTATATGAAAAAATAAAAGTTGAGCGTTTTTTCCCACCATTTACACGCGTGGCGAGAGGGCAATCGGTAGAGTATATAAAACATTAAATAAAACTAATTATGTGATGGCAGTTTAACGACACCATGGTCATCCTCTCAAACGCACCGCACCACACAGCGGGCAAGTGCTCTGCCGACTGACCTCTAACAAGGTCACGGCAGTCACAAGTATGCGATGGTAATCCGATCGTAGAAATTTGATCAAGATTATCCGTAGCACAAAATAATTTCTTCTATTATTACTAGTATTACAAAACAAAAGGTTTTACCTGAAAATCTTTGACAATATATTTTAACAAGTAATTATTTTTGCACAGATATTTTATTTTGTGTTTAAATTTATTAATTACTTCAATTACACATTCGCCACACGAGCATGGTGTCGCCAAAGTGTGGCTTGGATTGTGCGAGCTTCGGCTGTCCTCTGTGATCTTCTGCAGAACTGGTTTCCTCCCCTTGTACTGCTGGCAGGGAGGGAGCCAGTGTAGCGTCTTTGTGCCCTTCCTCTGTGTGCTGACCTGTTTGGAGGGGAAGGGGTAAATTGTTTCACTCCTCCCGTTGTGGCATCCCCTTCTCCGTCTCGTCCGCCGGTGAACANTTTGGAGGGGAAGGGGTAAATTGTTTCACTCCTCCCGTTGTGGCATCCCCTTCTCCGTCTCGTCCGCCGGTGAACGCACTGGTTGGTCGATAACCTTTCCGTCTGCTCTCAGCTGATTGAGTGCGCGTGCCACATTCAAAATTTGGTGTCACATTATTTTCTTATTCAGAGTGTTTGAAAGTTTGGGGATGGCTTGCATTCTGTGTCAGATTACAATCAATTGAATACTGTATTTAGTGATGTTATGTTCTTTGTTTAAATGAGAGATTTGGGTGGTGTGTAACAACTAAATCTTTAGCACCAAAAGGGTGAAGCAAGTTGAAGCTGGAGCAATAATGGAATGCAATGGTGGGGTGGTGGGGGAAGTGGGAGTACTGTGAGAGAATCCCACCAGCCGATAGCAGGGTTTGCAACATTTCCCATTGCAAAAATGCAATATAAGCTCACGGGAAAATTGAATCTGATACACCATAGTGGGAGGTGAGAGAGAGACTGACAGATGTAGAGAGAGAGAGATTAGATAGACACACAGACAGGGTNAAGATATGGTGGGAATTTGTCGCTAGGCCACTAATTACATTTAAAAAAAATACAGGAAAAAAAAACAGTTACTCTCAAGTTGGTACTTGCAAATACACACACATGCATGGGCATACACACACAAGTTTGATGAACACATTTTTACACGTGGAAGTGTGGCCGAAACTTTTCGCTGGCGGCAAACATTATACCTAGTGGCCAGGAGGTGAGCTGAAATGCGGTGGGAAATTTGAAATGTGGGGAGGGGTTATCTTCCGTTTAAGCCAGGTGGCTGTCTGGATTGAATGATTTATTGTTGGGCCAGTTCCCAGCATCGGAGTTCTGCACTATTATTAGGAGGTGGTGAAACCCTCACCACTCTGGTTTTGTAACAGAAGTCAAAGTTCTGGTTGTTAGACGCTGCATGTGCTGTGACCAGCTTTTCCAGTAAATTCACATTCACCCCAGTTTTGGCTTGTTTGCTGTCTACTTTGTGGCCATTTATTCTCTGGCAGGCTGAATCTGTTAACGGGAGCTCTAGGGAGGCCTCTATCGAGGAAGGCTTTGGCTATTGGATCACACTGCTTGTGTACGTCAATTTGAGTGGGGCAAATGTGTTTAGCCCTGCTTAATTTCTTCCTTTTTGGCAATTGTGTATCTGCTTGCCCCTGTCTCGCAAGACATGACTTTTGAATGGGAATTCAAAGTTTGTTGTAGATTAGTGCAGAAAGAGATTTATAAATACTACCTGATGTAATTTGTGTTACTGCAGTTTTTTTGTCAAATTAATTTTTTTATTACGTTTGGTGTGAACTTATTAAAAACAATTGGCCTTTACAAGCAATGTTTAGTTTTGCAATCATACTCTAGGGTCTAGGGTTCTGTTACAGTGAACTGTGATGTCATTGCACTAAAATATTTTGTGATAGCTTGCAGTGCCTGTTTTGTGAGAAATATTTTAAGGACAGGAATGTCCTTAAAGAACATATGCGTAAGAAACAACACAAGAGAATCAATCCTGACAACAAGTTATACGACAAGTTTTACATAGTAAACTATTTGGAAATGGGCAAGAATTGGCTGCAGGTTCAGGTAAACTTCTATAATAACAATTTTTCAAAATTTTCTGCATGTTGAGAACACTATGTCTCAAAAGTATAATATTTTAAGGGCAGTGAAATAAATTTGTTATGTTTTTGGTGAAAGTATTTTCACTGTCAACAATCACCATTATTAATTTACTTGGGTCAGGTAGCAGGTCTGGCAAAACATGGGGAAAAGTACACAATATAACACTTTTTCTACGAGTTCCTAACCACTTTCTACAGAAACCACCCACATGCTAGGAACTAAAACGGTATTCACAAAATAATATATATATATGTTTGTGTGTGTGTGTGTGGGTGCATGCACATTGTGTGTATGTGTGTGTGTGTGTGTATATATATGCATGCTTATTATTGTAACACACACATGACATAGTGTATAGTATTTAAAAAAAGGAAAATCTTTACAAAATTGAACTACTCTATTATTATTATTATTAACAACTAACAGTTGCTGTGAGTAAGTAAAGTACTATGTTAACTTGAGTTGCACATTCCTTTTCCTTTTTAATGAAATTTACATCTTTATTAACAGCCTGAAAGAAACAGAACTGATTCGCGTCACTGTTTGACATCCTGACGAGGCATCTTGTTTGCCTAAGAATCAACAATTTGTTTGAAGTCTGACTGCAATACCACAATTGCTGTGCCTCTGACGCACATCCTTTGTTCCAATTGTTACCATTGTGCTCAGCCTCCTCATACATTTTCATCCTTAAAGGGTACATATTAAATTATTCGTATATGAATATGCATAAGAAATTATACATAATCATATAACAGAACATTAAAATTCACTATTCAGACACCCCTAGTTGCAGGTAATGATAATCTCCAACTGTGTACTCCCAGTTGTTTGGAAGTAAATAGACAGTTTCATACGTATCTTAATTATAGATTTTTGGATTTTAATGGACTTTTCTATATTATTAAAACTAGTCTCAGTTTGAAGCAACACTTCTCTGCCAATGTTTCATAAGGTTCTCAAGAATATCCTTAAAGAAACATGGCTTCTCTGAGGCAAGGAAGTCTGGAAGTCACTTTCTGCAGGGGACCACAGTGGTGTAGCGGTTAGACTACTTGCCTCCCACTTAGGCAAACTGGGCTCAATTGATGGTGGAGTCGCTCCCGAATTTTTATGTGTGGGAATTGTGCCAGACAATGCTGCTGGTCGGTGGGTTTTTTTTGGGGATCTTCAGTTTTCCCTGCCCTTTCATTCCGGCACTGCTCCATACTCACGTCACTTCACTTTCATCGGATCTCAAGACCAAAATGTTAAGAGCCGCTCAAATCTCTTCACTTTCTGCACTACCTCTGTTTATGAACATCTTGTACCGGTACTTCAGAAGGTCCCACGATTGGCTTGGTTGGTTAGTCACTAGCCTTCCACCTCTGAGTTCTACATTTAAATCCCAAGCGCTGGTGGATAAAATTTTTTTGGACCAATATTTAGGGTAGGGGTGGGGGGTTGTTCTCATGTGTGGAGTGTGTGGTGGACACAGCTGTGGTGTGGGGTTTTTCTCAGGGATCTACCAGTCCCTCCTCTATCTTTATTCTCCTGCGACTTCACCCCGCAATATCTCACTTCATCTATTTTTTGGGGTTGGCCGGAGCGACAGATGTATCTGTCCCTCGTGGTATAGCAGCCAGCTCCAATTAGCGCCAGCCTCCTCTCATTCATACATGATCCTGCATCAGGTGTTAACAACGCGTGAATTTTCATTTGTACTTTAGGAAGTGACGTAGCTGCATAAATGTGTGGTGGTCTGATAATGTTAAATCTTGGGAGTAGAGTGGGTGAGGGATTGTTTCATACACGTCACACATTTTATGTTTTGTAATTTTTGCTGTATGGTGTGTGGTGTTTTCTGCCAAGAGCAGAGAACCAGTTTTATTGGTCAATGATGGCTGCTTTTTATACAACTGTTGGTACATTTTGTCAGTTTCGGCGTAGTACAGGACAGTGGTAATGATTTCACCCGGAGGAAAGAACATGTAATGGACAACATCCAGTGCTGTCCAATGCACTGTAGGCAGTTCACATTTAATTGAGCACTTTTGAAAACATTGCCTAGGATCCACTTTTCTCGTGATTTTGTATCCTTCTGCCACATTAAAATTAACATTTATATGTACTCATGACTTTATTCATGCGTTGACCTTCTGTTACTGTGAAATTGGTAGGAATGTGCCTATTTCGTTAAAACGTAAATATTACTCTGATATGCATAAAACAATTTGTTATATAAATTAATTGCTCACAAATTTTTGTGTAACCATTTTTAATACAGCATTTAGGGAAAAAAATTACTTTTCCTGCATTGCTGCCAACTGTACCGGGAGCAAACCAGGCAGTGTTTTCACTAACATAGATGCTGTTAGGAGTAGAGATTTTCAGAGAATGATTTTTTAGTGATCAGTTAACTGCAAAGCAATTGTAACAGTAAAAGTGTGTGTGGAATCAAACTGTGGAAAGTGTTTGTAGTCTCACCAGTATCCAATCACTTCCTGCTTTGCTCATGGTGATCATACTGGATCCACTTCTTGATACTATTGAGTAGGCGCTCACTGTGGTGATTAACCAACATGTTATTACTGCAGATGTCCAACTTACTACTTTTTGTGATGCTCTGCCATTTCATGTGGTACCCAGTTTCCCTGTTTGCTGTAGATTGTTGGAACTGAACCATGAGGAAAGTTTCCCAATGGGTGCATGGATTTGTTTCCACACAGGTCTTTAAAGCATAATTGTCCACCCATGAACTGTATCTCTCTACCATTTTCATCTTGGAGAGTCTGGTCTCTGGCAAAACAAGTTTTTGTACCAGTGATGCAGTGTCAATCCTGAAGCTGCATCTATGTCACATACATTTTTACCTTCGGATGTGACAATTGAAACTCGTGCACTAAAATTACCTGTAAATCACATCTTGTCCAAACATGTTACACAGAGCACCATAACATGTCCTATGACCCTGAAACTACACTGTGAATGATGTGGAAGAATCCTGTGAAGGAATCCTGTTGTTGTGACCTTTAAGAGGGCATGGAACATAAGTTAATGCTATAGAGTAAAATCGTATTTTGCAATTTTATGGAAGCCAACAGAGAGAAACCAAGAAGGGACAACCATACATAATTGTTTTTACTAACTGTAACCAAATATTTTACCAGAGTGATGTATTCTGCCAAGCTGTTTTTATATCATACATTTTTTATGTGTTATTGTGGTGTAAGATATTATGCAAAATAAATGCACCAATGTTGCACAATAGCTGCTTGTAAAGTTGGCAAAAGCCGCTAGTGCTCTTTTTTAGTTTTTCTATGTTGGCTTTTTAAAAACTGTAGACTTCAAATTATATAATTTGAGTTAATTTATGTCCATCACTCTCTTAATGGTTGTTATTATGAATTTCATTTGTCCTTTACAATAATAATGGCGTGTGGGGAGTGCACCCAGGGCAAGGCAACACCCTCCGAGTGACGGTCCTTCCAGCTGGGACCCGTAGGTGACCGTCATCCCCTGATATGACAAAAAGGAGACCCTAGAATGGAGCGGCGCTGTAATGCAAGGGCGGGGGAAATGGGAGAACCCTGAGAAAACCTTCCAGCAAGCAGCATTGTCCAGCACGATTCCCACATGCGAAAATCCGGGAGTGAACCCGTCGGGTATCAAACCCGGATCGCCGTGGTGGGAGGCGATGTCCTTTACAATAGCAGATAGGAAAAGTGGAATGTGGGCAGTGTGTATTTCAACTATTTATTTCTAAACATGGTAGAATTAGATGTAATGTAATTTCACTGTTATGTTTACAAGTTACTACAGCTTCTAAAAGATATACGGGATGTCCTGTGATGAAACTGACAAACTTCGCCAGTGTCTTCTAGAGGTCATCAACAACAAAAAAAGTCATATACATAATGCAGGCTGTGAAGCTCAATTTCAGAGATGCAGTGATGAAAATGCAATAAATACAAATTTACAAGAATGGTTTTCAGTGTATGTGTGGTGCGGATTACTTCACAATCATCTCATTGGACCACATTTCATACAAAGCAATCTCAGTACTCATTACTACAGGCAATGGTAAGTCTGGAAACAGACGTACCATTCTCATTGGAAGATATGCCATTGGCAGTACAGAGTGACATGTGACATGTGGTTGCAGCAGGGCTGTGATTGAATTCCTGAATGCAAAGTATCTGCACAGGCGGATAGGAAGAGGTGACCCAGTCTTACGGCCGCAGCGGTCTCCTAACCCCTCTCCGATGGATGGAGACCACACTCTGTATGCTCGCGGTGCAATTCTCACACACATCATTTTTGCAGGATAGAGGTTGTGAGTTGTGGTTACTCAAGTATAGTGTATCACACATCGGCACTGAAATTTGTAAGTATTGCATTTAGCCATCTCATAGTAGGAAGGGATGTGTATCATTCGAGATAAGAAATATTATACACAAAATATGACCCTGACCGCAAGATACGACGTTAAAACACATTATACAACATTAGAAGTACAAGATCACTAATATATTATAAGCAAATACTCAGGATAGAATGGATAACTGGCACAGGACACAAAAAGACGAATACCCTCTCCAAAAGCAATTACATGGCAAGTTTGCATACTTATGAATAACATTCTCAGTGTTGCACCTTTCTGTACCATATCTCTCTTCTCTTGCAACACACACTCAAATTGCAACACAATACCTCAAAACACATTGGTAGATGGAAATTTAAAATTATAGAAACTATAGTTAGTGGAAAACAAGGAAAAAGCCATTAGGTTCACACAATGCAAATATATTTCACCAAACCAAATCATAATCTGGTATATGCTGACCATGGGAAAAATTAAATTGCAGTTTCTTAAGTAACGTCTGGTAGCTTGCCAACATTGAATTTTAATTAAAATTACAATTATTACTGATGCTGAACAAATTAATTTTGTGACATAAAACATACTTTAACATNTTGAATTTTAATTAAAATTACAATTATTACTGATGCTGAACAAATTAATTTTGTGACATAAAACATACTTTAACATGCAAGCAAGAAAATAAAAAACTATACTTTCAGCATTTTGTCTTAAAAAATTTAACAAGTTTTTTTCATTAAATTATGCATAGTTCATTTTTCAAAACCAATATATTTGCTACTCAGCTTGATATGCCACCGAAAATTATAGCTGAATATAGACTGGCTGGAACACTCAAATTTGGAATATGACATTCCAAAAGAAACACTGTTTCAGGCGATAAATCTTCGTTCCCTCTTGTCAAACAACGTTAATCCCATCTTTGGAACACAAAATCACGAAGATGCTGTATTATAATTGTTAATTGATGCATTGCCTTTGTTATGAATTACCACATTTTAATAGAGACCAAACCAAATACGAAAATTCTTTTACAATAATGCAGCTCGTGAATATCAATACGTGACAAAGCAAGACGTCAAATATTGCCATGCATTGCAGTGACATTTCCAACACAAAGTTCAAAATGATTAATTAAAATAACCACTGNAGACGTCAAATATTGCCATGCATTGCAGTGACATTTCCAACACAAAGTTCAAAATGATTAATTAAAATAACCACTGATGAAAATATGTAATTTAACGTAATTAAATAAATAAAGAACATAAATTAATAACATAACAAACCTGCTGCTAATAAACATATACAAAACGAGGTTTTGAAAGCACAACCGTCACTCTAAAATTTAAAAAAATTCTGTCACAACACATGGGACTAGTTGATACAGGTGATCACTGATGCTACCACTCAACTCCGAAATGAACTTGCAGACATGCGGTCGCAGAACGCCACAGTGCAACATTACATTTTGCAGCCTGCTTCTATTCAAGTATAGCCCATTTTTGGCCAGGATTCCAGGTGCGAGCAGGATAACGCCCATTTGGTCACTGCATGTATGTTACTACCTCCGTCATGTCCAAACACTACCGTGGCCTGCCTGCTCCCCTGATATCTCCAGTCAGGCATGTATGGAACCAGTTGAAACGTCAGCTGCCACCGTGCCACGGTATCCGGGATTTGGAACACATTGTCCAACAATCGTGGGCCCATCTGACTGAGGACAACATCTGGTATCTGGGGGACTGCATGCCAGACTGTATTGCAGTGTGAGGGGGTGCGATGCACTACTGAAGATGACTGAACAGCGTACCACAAATCCATATGCAATTTTCCTGCTGCTCTGTTTTTACTCATCTGTATCACTACTTCTATAGAGTTTCAGTACTATCTGATGCAACCTTCTCGTTGTACTATTTCCATTGTTCAGTAGTGTATTTGTGTCTGTTGCAAAAANTTCAGTACTATCTGATGCAACCTTCTCGTTGTACTATTTCCATTGTTCAGTAGTGTATTTGTGTCTGTTGCAAAAACCTAATTATGTATACTGACGAATCAACTTTGTAGTTTGTTTCAAGTCTGTTCCTTCTGTTTGTGATAGAGGGNAAAACCTAATTATGTATACTGACGAATCAACTTTGTAGTTTGTTTCAAGTCTGTTCCTTCTGTTTGTGATAGAGGGAACCAGAAGATGCTAATCTCATTGACACGGAGCCTGAGAATGATGATTCAAACTGGTCGGATTGGCAAGATGAAGATGTCCTTGGTACAACAGTTGTGTGCTTATTTTGTGAAACTGAAACTCAGGATTTCGAAAGTGTCTTGAGGCACATGATAAGAGAACACACATTTAACTTTGTAGAAAGCTGCAAAAAGAATTACTTGAGTTTTTATGACCAGGTGAGTCTTTCTTCTTCGAGTGTTAAAATTTTTTACCTTTCATGATAAATGTGTATTAGGTTTACAGCAAGTGTTGTTATAATGTTTCATTGTAACAAAGATATTGCCTCCTGCAACAACAAAATAATTCTAGCCATGTGCCTTGTGCATTTTTGTTTAGATTTATTCCGCATTGTTAAAATGTCACTCATTAATGGATTTTGCCTTGAANGGGGGGGGGGGGACAATGTCATAGGAATGTAGTGCAGTTAGATGAAGTAGGGAACAATTGCAGTCAGGGATCGAATTTAAGGAATTTTAGTGCCTGTCTAACTGACAGGTTCCTATTTCTTTGTGCCTGTGTGTAAACACTTACAACCTGCCTGGCTAAAATATAATAAAGATACAACAAAAAAAATCAGAATTTCTTTTTACATTATTGTTACACTGTAGATTTATGTACTGTAAATTTACGAACGCACTTGTTATTTCATTTTTAATCGCTCTCTTCATCACTATCACTTTCCTCTTTAGAAGTCTTCATATTGTGCTTGAAATAGACAGCATTTGCTTCGACTGCAGACATTTACGTGTAATTATAACATTCACAATGCCCTACCACAAAACATAATTTATAAGAATTTAAATAAAAGTTTAGGAATACACTGCTACAGCTACTTACTGGATGTTGAGAAATGGTTGGCCATAATTTTAAGGGTTGGTAGGGCATGCTGAGAGAAATATTTTGATATAATGAACATGTGTCCGGAAACACCCCCTTAGCAATCTACAGATGTCGAGCAATGTGCACTTGTTTGAATTTGGCACGCTGCCTGCGCCACTTACGTGCAGGCTGAGCAGAGTACACAGGTGCAGTGCGGAGTGGGGTGGATCTAGCTGGCCTTCTCCTAGACGCAACCGTTTCATTCTGATTCGCAGGATCACCTCGCCCAGTTGTCGAAAGGCACTGAGGATGGCTTGACTGCAAGAATTCTTGCCGCCTGCCTCGACATTCAATTAACACATGGAATTTTTGAAAGAATGTGTAACAATATGGTTGGCCGTGTTCACATCATGCTGAGATTGGGGACTGTCGTCTGCTGTCTGCCTGCAGGTCGGCTCCACCCCGGCCTGAACGAGAGTGACCCAGTACGTGCATTGTTTGATGCCTGTAGCTCGGTAGGGGGGCATTTCCGGACACACGTTCCTTACATCAAAATGTTTGTCTCTGCATGCCCTACCACCTCTTAATATTATGCCCAACATTTTCCGAACAACCAGTAATTGAAGGTGTGGCGTGACTGCTGATGGTTTATCAGGGGCTTTGTTTACTTAAGCTGTGACGTACGGTCTAAGGCGTCCGAGGAAGAGGAAGAAATATTGCTCGGTGATTGGTGATGAGGGCTGTGTCCCAAAGAGATGGTTTACAATCTCCACGATGCGGTACATCACTTAGTCGGCATGTGCATTGTAGCATTGCATGCAGTCAAAACATGGTTCCTTTCAACACACCGCTGGTATAAAAATCACAGAGAACAACAGNCCTCCACGCTGCGGTACATCACTTAGTCGGCATGTGCATTGTAGCATTGTAGCATTGTAGCATTGTAGCATTGTAGCATTGTAGCATTGCATGCAGTCAAAACATGGTTCCTTTCAACACACCGCTGGTATAAAAATCACAGAGAACAACAGGAAGTGATGTGAGGAGTTAACTATGTGAAAGATGAGCGATATCCCAGTAGATAAGAACAGCACCACAGCATCCATCAGATTAAATAATGCATGGTACATGCAGACTTGTCAACTTTTACAGAAAACGTGCAGCTCTTATGATTTTATAGGCGCTGATAAAATCTAGATTTTTGCAATAATTTCACCATTTTACAATAACTTGCTGCTTTGCGTCATTCACGTGTATTGAAATGAGGGCTAACGTTTGGTGATTCTGGCTAGTACACCATTTTTGTGGTTACAGAGTCTTGCTTTTCTAATGGCAGCAGCTGATCATATCCAAATAATTGCTGAAATGCTGATTTGTACCAACTATTTAAACATGGATGTGTTACTGGTAGACTTCAGCAAAGATAAAACAGCTTCTAAATGGAAGGTTTTGATATAGTTGTTGTGAAACATTCTTCAAGAAACTCGGGTTGAAGTGAAAGTATAAATATTTTAAGAGTTATTGATGTGGTTATTTCACCAAAAATACAATGGAAATTTATTCAGGTTTAAAAATTATTAACTTAGGAACTACCAAAATGCCTTTGCCCAGTTTATTACTTTGAGGTGTTTAGAAAAATCATATCACTTTTGAGTTAAAATGACAACAATTTTGTGACTTCAATTATTGCACAGTTTCTGCCCTGTTTCACTCGTTGCTTTGTGTCTTGTCTTCTGTTATGTGTACCAAGATGAGATTGTTGATTTTTGGTTTGGTTTGGTTTGTTAGGAGGACGTTGAAAATACAAAGGAGTTTGAGAAAATGAGTAGTTGCCTAGTTGTAGAAAGTATCGGAAGTCAACCCTCAAAATACTGTGTACCAGTTTCCAACTGGATAAACAGTAGGAAAAGAACTTAAAACAAAAGTCATCACATAGACTGTATTTACCTTGACGAAGATGGGTTCCTTAGATTGTGTCATCAGGGTAGCCAGTACCTGAATTCATAGCTTTAAATTGTACTGACGTCCATTGACGAATGTTGTTATGTTGGCAATATAAGTGTGACGTGTTTACAATTTGTGGCTCAATGCAATATATGGCAGTCTCGCCTCTGTACTTAGTTGCTCTGTGCCCATAGTAACATTGAGTTTAGTGTGAACAGAAATTTACTGTGTTTAAGAAGAATTGAAGTGAACTTACGATGTCAGTGAGCAATAAAATAGTCCAGATTTCCTCTAGTAAGAGAATTTTTTCATGTGGTGCTGCAATAAATTGTTATTTGACCTCGTCCCACGGCCGGCATAAGCCTATCATGGGTCATGTACGCACAAGAAGCAGGGCCGTGCGATGCATATGATGTGCATGTCAAATGCATCAAAGGTGGCTATGGCCGAAGATAGTAAAGGTTAATGTAAGTGTTTTGCCGTGCACTGCTATGCACATCCTGTAACCTAGTATATAAGGTTTAATGTATCTGGTGGTGCGCACTCCTGTGCACGTCTTGTAAGTAACAGCGACTGAGGCCACCAGCAAAGGGTTTTTATTAGCATGTAAGATCTTCATGTGTTTGTTATGCTGTGTACTCCTGTGCACCTTCTGTAAGCTAGTAAGTAAGTGTTGATGTACTAATTTTGCTGTGCACGTTCTTGTGATCATCATAGTTGCCGCTCATATTTTGTATCCATGCACGAGGTCCAACCGGGCCTGCACTTCCAGCATGGGCTAATGTCACTGCTTCCGACTGCCACTCTGCAGTCTCTCGTTGGATCCTGTACGTCTCAATTGAAGGGTTATTAATTGTGGTTCGATAGGCTGCTAACCGTGGGCAGTCGCGGTCGAGCCAGTACCGTCGCGGGTGCCCGTTGTGAGGTGGACAGTTATGCTGGTATCAAGTTAGCTAAATGTGGAGTTATAAGGCCACTCCACACACCAATTAAACACTTTTGAAAGTACATGTTACACTGAAAACACTTAAAAACCCTTAGAATGGCTGAAGAGGCAAGGTCTGTAAATCAAAATGCTGACTTGGTGATTGCAGTCATTTATTGACGTTTCGACACTACAAACCAGTTGACTGTGCTCACGTCGTTAAGCGAACCCGACGCGCTAGGGTTGTCGGGGGCTGATGTGGGAAAAATGAGCATGTGCTCTCCGGATTAGAAAGGTGAACTTACTCTCCTGGGGCCAAGTGGGTCGCAGGAGGTAGAGAGGCGCTCCTCCCAGGCAATGAAGTTGTGGTCGAAAAAGAAGTTAAAACTATGGTTCTTGGTGGAAGACAAAGAAGTTGATGAAGTGCCCGGGAGTCGCGAACCGCGCGGCTTGCTTTGTTGAATGCTTGCTTCAGACTAAATGGCTGCCGGTGTCTTTCCCACCACTTGCCGTGAAGACGCTGGGAGTCGAAAATGCGTGAGCGTAAAAGAAATGCAAAAATCGGGTTAGACCCTTAATTGTTTACAACGCATGAGTGGGGAACCTCCCGTGACTAAATGTAGACTGAACATTGTCCGTAGAAAAAACTTGCATATACTAAACAAGCTACTTAAGTATTCATGACAACGCACTTTCGCGCTGTCAGGTTACAGGCACATAGTGCTGTAAACGTGTCTATCCAAGTCCGTAAACCTCTAGACTGCTGCAAAAATAAACATGTTCACTTTTACTCTCACTATGCCTATTAAAACACACAAACTGAGATGTCCCCAGTCAGGTGATGCCTATGAGGGCTAAACTTAGTTTGGAATGGGTGAAGTCCGTGCTCCAAGTAGGAGGCATGGGTGAAGCCCGTGCTCAAAGTAGGAAGTTGTTGACACTTCACTTTAACTTAATTTGTAATTACGTTTAGTAGCACAGTTTACTTGTGGTTTGCACTTTGTGTAAATAGGGAAGGATTTTACTCTGCTTTTGGGAACCTGGTGTTGCACAATGGCGTCGGTTGTTCGTTTGCGTCCCAATAAGGAGTGCTACGAAGCCTGGTGTTGCCTTCATGCATGCTACGCCCTGACGGCGCAGCGCTGAGTGTGAGCACACCTGCCGGTCGGTTGGGATCCGAACCATGAGACTGTCCTGGTGTCGCCCACGTGGTCCTATCAAAGTGGGACAGTCAGCTGACTCGCCGCGGTGTTGGGTGAAACGGGTGCTTTCCCAAACACCATCAAGATATTGTAGCTGATGTTCTTGTTGTCGTCATGGTGCTCAGCCGTTGTAATGTGGCACAGCGAACTGTTGCGGAGACCAGTGAGTTTGGCTCACGTCAATTTTCTACGTTTAAGTTGCCATCCACTCCTTTACTTGCGTTGGGCTTACTCTGTGGCTAACAATGGAGCAGAAGAGGTATGTGTCGGTTTTAGGGAATAGTCGCGTGCCTACGGCATGACCCTAGATGAGTGTTTGTGCTCACCACGTGGCCATGCACCCTGGGAACACTACTTTTACCATCCACTACCTCACCAACTAACACCATATCAAACTGTTAGTATGAAAAATTTTTGAAGAGTAAAATAGGTTGCATAACAATTTGTTACGTAAGTAAAGAAAAAAGTAATGCTATGGTTCTAACAGTAAAGGGTGCTTAACATGGCTAGCACGTGTAGGCCTATTCTGTCAGTATGTAATGATTTGTAAACTGTGTTAATATTAGAAATTTAATGTTATTAGTACCTGTAACTTTTTGCATATTTATGCAATCTGAAAAACAAACTAAACAGTTCTAACAATATCTGAAAGGTGTGTTTAGCAAGAATGACCTAAATTTGTCAGTTTTTTTTAGTTTTGTTAATATTTATTGGTGTTGGGAATATTTTTTGTTGGTGCAGTAGACTACAGTAAAGCCCTTTCCAATAAATTTCCCAGTTAAAACATTATTCGGCTTGATAAACTTAGGTACATTATTTAGCTCCTGACCAATGAACACACTAGTAAACACATGAGCAATTTGATGTTTCTGGGTTTTGTTTGTCAGTGCTTTCTGAAACATTTTATGATGGTTTTGATGTAATGTTAATGCAGATACGGTCGCCTCTTTATAGTTGAAATTTAATTATTTATGGTGAGGAGTTATGCATGCACTACGCCTGAAATGCCACAACCTCTTTATTCTGTTTAAAACCCTATTAAAATCTTACTGATCAAAATCTTTAGCTGTTGGCATGCAGGTATGTACATGCAAGTAAACTGTATACATTTCTGTTGCAATTTTATTACATGTCCAATGCACAGGTTAAAAATTACTTTTACCCTGTCCATACTGATTTATACCTGTCTTGGACAGGTGGACAAACATTAAAAGTCAAATACTGATTGCAGTGTCACAATTAGTCATAAAATAGTGTATTGTAAAGAAAGTACAGCTTATGAGCAGGCATAGTTCTTGGTGTTTTTGAAGGGGCTGCAGTTGGTGTAATGGCTATAGTGTGTTCACCTCTCACCAAAGAGAACCTGTTTGATTCCCGTCAGGGCCTCTCCCGGATTTTTGCATTCGAAATCGAGCCGAGTGATGCCACTGATTGGCGGGTTTTCTTGGAGAGAGTGAGTGAAAAGTTTTGGGCGGCTCTTAACGTCGAGCTCTTGCAAGCCGATGAGGGTGAAGCGAGATGGGTATTGAGTAGCGCTGGAATGAAGGGGTGGGGGAAATGGGAGATTCCAGAGAAAACCTGCCGACCAGTGGCATAGTCCGGCACAATTCTCGCTTGTAAAAATTCGGAGTGAACCTTCCGGGGATTGAACCCGGTTTGCCTTGGTGGGAGGCGAGCAGTGTAACCGCTCAGCCACTGTGGCCCTGGGTTTTCTTGGAGTTCTCCTGTTTCCCTTCCCCTTATTTTGTACTGCTCCATATCCACCTCATTTTACCCTGATCAGCTCTCAAGATCTCATTAAGTGCAGCCCAACCCTCTAAATACTACTCCTGCATCAGTCTCCAGATATCCACAGGGCTGAGCCTTCCTACATCTGAGCATTTAAAGCATGCAGATGTTGCTTTTGAGTAACAAGTTAACTATGCATAAATCCATTCTTGTCAAAAATAATTATCACTGTGCATGACTTGCTTTTCATGTGCTTCAACTTTCTCACTGGGAGTATCAAATCCATGTACCTAAATCTTGTTGCCATTGATGGCTTTAGAATAAAGTCTGTATCAACTTTAAGCTGATTTTAAATACTCTGAGATGCTACTCCTGGTGTGTCATTTGCATGCGAGGCTCAAAGTTTGTAGTTCGGCATCATGTTCAAGTTTCCTCTACTAATACTGTGAGAAACATGTGACATAATAATACTTGCAACTTGCTGGATGCTGTGATTAAAAGAACTTGTGGCTTTTAACATGTTTTCTGGATGTCCATTAGTTCTACTTGTTGATTTACTACCAGATTTACTACCAGAATGGTCATTGCCTCCTACCATTTGTTCTGCTGTTCAACATGTAAAGGTTGTTGAAGCATCTCTGGTTTCTAGAGACTACCATTATTTTAAAGACATAATTTTAGGGTTCCACGCATATAACAGCATTTGCCCCAAGGTATTGCAGTGAAACTCGAGGACAACAGCATAATAAAAGTAAACTGTGTACTCATTTGTGCACAGGTCTTGTGTTTGTACGAGAAGTGCTCCTTACATGTGTATTATGTGTTGAAAGAATTTTGTGTGGTATTTGTAACTGGCATTAAGTTTCACAAAAATATTATTTAAATAATGGCATAAAATTCGTGGTTGCTAGGTTGCCATTGGCGACCAAATATTTGAGGCAAGCAACTAGAAAATGCAGCAAACGCTTGATTTAATGGACTATGAGCGGAATGACCTGTCCTTAGTTGCTGATCGCCTGGTATTGCTGAGTAAAACACAAACAGTTGCTTTATTAGTAAAAGTAAACATTGCAATGCATTAATCCTGCATCAATATTTTCACTTCCTATATATGCAAAAACCACTTAAATACATAGAAGTACTATCCATACATAATTATTATTTTTAACATTCATAACCAGAAAATGTTCCTTCCTGTTTTTCAATGCATTAGCTTGTTTAGCGACAGATATGCATTTTTAGAATCACAAATATAAAAAAGTACCTTCAAATTTGAAATTTCATGCCTTGCATTAAATATAAATTATGAAATAAATAAACTATAAATCTTTGTGTGAGAATCGAAATTGCAGAGGTCACGGTGGCGTAGCAGCTAGCATGCCAAGTTGAACTAGTTTTGATTTCTGGCACGTCACTTTTAGGTTTTTGCACATGGGGATCATGCAAGATGATGCTGCTAGTCAGTGGGTTTTCTCTGGGATATTTTGTTTCCCCCACCCTTGCACTCCAGCACTGCTCCATACTCATCGTGTTTCACCCTCATTGGCTCTCAAGATCCCAATGTTAAGAGCTGTCCAAACTTCTTCACTCCACTCTATCAAAATTGCATATAGGTAAGGTTCGTAGCTAAGCCATCAGTTGTGTGTTTTGTTTTTGTTGTAGGTGAAACTGGTTAATTACGCACGTCGTCAGGTGCATCAACAAAGATGTGTGTTGTGTAGCGAGTGGTTTCCGGACAAGCAGTTGCTATTTGTACACATG
This sequence comes from Clitarchus hookeri, assembly GCA_002778355.1. Classification (NCBI taxonomy): domain Eukaryota; kingdom Metazoa; phylum Arthropoda; class Insecta; order Phasmatodea; family Phasmatidae; genus Clitarchus; species Clitarchus hookeri. Next base: position 65,483 of record NQII01004661.1, read on the forward strand.
AAAAATAGTGGCCATGTTGCCATCCCAGAGAAGCAATTGTGGAACCAACCCGAGTAAGTAATGCTACTGCATTTTTTACACGATGTTATTGCAGTATTGAGTTGTGCATGTTCGTGTTTTATCAGCTAGTTACTGGATGTTGTGCATGCTGCTATTCCTACTATTATTGGATCTTACCAGGAAATAAATATGGCAGTTAGTACTTTACACTGTTTGCTGTCCATAAAGATACAGTGGAACTGCTTTGTTTCAACAGCTGGCAATGGCAATATAAAATATCACTATGACAAATTATTGTTACAACCAAATTTACTGAGCATCATCATTTCATGCATTTTTGTCGTACATCCTGTGTGTTTCTGGAATGTTGTTGTGCACTTGCGAACAGACAAGGTGACAGCTAAATACAATGCAGAATGACATCCGACAGCAGCACTGGTGTGTGTTGTCGGGCAAGTATGTGTATTTCGTATAGGTTTCCTATGCAGAAATTTTGGTATGACAAATTATTATAGCTTGACATATATATTATTAAAGATCTCATGAGCCACTGCTGCCTCATCTGTAGTAGCATGAAAATAAAGAAAACTCTGGTAAGATCACTTAAAAAAAACAAACTGGGGGATCACCATTAGTATAAAAATATAGTTTATTAATAAGGTTCATAACCAGAATGAAACAAAAAAAAATATTTGTACAAAATGTGAGAAATTTGTTTTGTCTTTCCCTAAAAGTTCATAGGTTTAAAAAAATTACATAACGACAGCAGTGGCGTAGCAACGTCAGATGGTACCCGGTGCGAACAATTCCTTTTCCCACCCCCACATTGAAATTATTAAAAGAAGAAAAAATAAGTGTTATTTTCTGGTTTATTTACTTAACATTGTGAGCATAAGCAACCTTTTCTTCGTAACTTTTTTCTCTGCAAATTTTGAAATCATATCACCAAAATCAATTCCTTTCGCTACTTTTTTTTCTATTGACAAAATGGCTAAGCCTGAGAGGCGAGCGTGACTCCTAGTAGCCCTAAGATAACTCTTGATTAATTTTAGCTTAGAAAAACTCCTCTCACATGATGCTACTGAAACACATTATGTTAACAAGAATCTGAAGGATACAGTCAGGTTTGGTACAGAATCTGAAAGTTCATATTTAACAACAAACTAAAAATCTTAAAGAAGACCGTTTCAGAGAATCTTCTTTTGAAACTTTGGCAGCGTGTAGACGTCTTCTTTGCCGTGGAAACTCTCTAAGAATACAATCTCCAGAGAGTTCGTCTTCTGAAGTTGTGTTCAGATTCTTCGGCTCTAGAACTGCAAACCGAGCTTATATACTTTCCATGTCTTTGCAGCGAGTGTCTTATTTATTTATAAAATCTGTCAATGCATTCCAACATTGATCTTTTCAATTCTAAATTCAACGTGATATAATAAATGCATTATAGAATTTTTCCATTAAAGGCTATGTTTACAGAAAATATTAATTTAAAGTTTTGTTTTGTTTTCAATTTTCTTGTAATGTTTTTATTTTTTTAACATAATTTCTTTGATCGCCTCAAGTAATTATTTTCATTTGTATTAACGTAATACTTAATAGTAATTGTAAACCACCCATCCTTGCTTTTAATTTTTTAAAAGTGTAATCAACTCTTTTTCAGTTTAATTTTAATTGTGTTTTTTGTTTTGTAATCTGTCTTTTTTTGGAATTTAATTCTGGTTCTAGTGTTATCATACTAGTTGTCGGAAATAGGGCTTCTGGTGGGACTTCTTTAGTAAGGCGGCCATGATTGAATCTTATTAATTCCAGATGTCAGCATAATTTACATAACATTACAGTAGTCCCAGAAGTATTTTATTTGGTAGGAATGCCGCACCTTGTTTAAGAAGAGGGGGCAGGCTTTATCTTAGGGATAAATTAGTGGTTCCAGTTGCCGCCTACGTCGAGGTGCCATATTAATGAAAATGACGCCAACTTAAATGAAGGTGATGCCTACCTTTTTCTGATGGCAGAGAGGCATCGAAGCTTCTATGAAACTTTTTAGCAATTTTGGGAATATTTTATTTTTGCTTCATAAATAATTGTGTAATACAATCCAGTGGTCCGGACGCCCTACGGACTTGAGCAATGTAATTTTGTTGATTAACCCTGAGAAACTTTTGAAGCAGTTAAATTATTTTAAATAAGGAATTTTAATTTTTTATTGACGTATGTTGAGATGTAGTAAAGTNTTTAAAACTAGTGACATTCTTTTCATGATGTAGTAAAGTTAATATTTTTTCTTCCAAAAACAGGATAATTAAAAGCAGCTTTAACCAGTAACTCTTCTTAAATTTTCTTTTATTTTTTTTGAACCTACGTAGAGCACTACTACAATTTGAAGCCCTTAAGACTCCTTATCAAGTTGTGAACTTACATTTGCAAATTTTAGATTTTTTGGTTGAGTCAGCACCTTTCATTTTCACTCAATACAATTTCATTTTTTTAAAGGATATTATCATTTAATAAATCTGAGTAAAATTCACCGTAATTTATTTTTCAGTAGCTAAAGTAGATTGTTGAGATTATTTCTGAGTGCTTTAATTTGTTAATTCATTGTTTATAAGTGTTTATCTGTCTTTTGCAAGTGTGTCACTATAGGCTGTTTCACGGCTAAGTGAGCACTTTTGAGGCCCTAGTTACTTTTTCCTTTCAGCCATTTTTTATCCTTTAACCACCTTTTTAAATAAATATTATCATGTAAGTAATAAACACAGTGTGTATATTCACCGCACTCAGAAGTTAACATCCAAGACTAAAACAGAATTTCTCTTGTTTGTGGCTATGTATTGACAATACTGGAGAAAACAACGTGTTATTGCAAAATTTACCGTACATATCCAAAGTGTATGCTAACAGATTATATTATTGNGAGTACAATGAACAATAGTTAATGTGTTAATGTGTTATTGCAAAATTTACCGTACATATCCAAAGTGTATGCTAACAGATTATATCACATATTTCAGAATACAACGGATGAGCCATTACATTATGACCACCTACCTAATAAGGTGTCGGATCACCTTTAGCCCGCAGAACTTCGGCTACTTGATGCCACAAGCGTAACAGCAGGTCCTCCAGTCGGCATATAGTGTGGGGTGTTGGTGATGTAGCACGAACCTGCTTCTCCAAGTCGAACCACTAATGTTCAGTTGGGTTCATATTCGGGTTATTTGGGCATTACTGCAAATTCACTGTCATGTTCCTCGAACTAGTCCTTCACAATCCTGACAGTGTGGCGTGGCGCATTGTCCTGTTGGAAGTGGCCGTTAACACTGTTGACACGAGCGGATGAACTTGGGCCCTAAAAACATCCAGATACTCTACACTGTACATCTATCAGGGACTGGTGTACCAAAATAATGGGCCCCAATGTTTTCCATGGAAACATTTCCCAGACCATCATACCTTCTCTGGCCTGTCTCCACCCAACAGTGCACCCAGGTTCCATATCCTCCGATGGTAATCTGCGTACAGGCGCTCTGCCACTGATGTGATGAACCAGGAATAGGAATTCATCGGACCAGGCGACCATATTCCAATTATCCACAGCCCAGTGCCTATGATTTTGTGCTCACCTCATGCGTAGCTGTCAATGACGGGCAGTCAGCATGGGGGTACGAGTGGGTCTTTGACTCCGCAGTGTTCGATGCACTATGTGCTGTGAAACATTGTCCTCGTCACCACTGTTGTACCTCTATACAATTTCTCGAACTGTCGACCTGCGGTCGCACTGAACAATATATGACAACCTCCGCTGCTTTCTGGCATCAATGCACTGTGGTTGACGCAAGGATCAGTGATGTTTTGTATCCCCATCATTGCTCCACTTTCGATACGTGCCCACAACAGCAGCGCGAGAGCAACGGATAAGATGGGCCATTTCAGAGATGCCATGCCATCACAGTCTGACCTCTGTCAAACTCAAAATAGATCTGCCGCTTTTCCCATTCCAACGCCGGAGACACCGCTAACAATGAGCCAGGTCATGCTACCATGCTGCCACATGCAGCCCAACCCTCCACGCGAAAAATGTTCCTATGTCAGGGTGGTCAACATTACATGTACTACTTGATAATTCACATATGCACACAATTTCATTCAGTTGATCAAATTTGTCCAATAAAAAAACAATGGCACAGCTCACGATCAAACACAAGGATACTTTGTGATCTACATAACAAATATTTTGTATTAAACTTACTTCTCATTAACATTGAACTTCCTATCCCAAAGTTATGGGGAATCAGAAGTGTGTGTATAAACAAGGACTTCAGATTAAGTGAGATTTTTATTAAAGTGGTTTCGCTGTATACCAAAGTAAATATGCAATTTTTATTGTTGAAAAGTTGACTTTGTCCTACACTTTAGAAAATACAGTAACACTAAATATTCAAGCAGTATGTGTTTGTAAGTTATGTGGGACATTGTAATGTTTTTTTTGCATGCTTCCAATGATGTTAACAACAATTTGTTTCAGGTTTTATTTTCCTACATATGAGAATGACAGCTTTTTGTGTTTCCTGGAAGACTTAGATGATGATTCAGAAACTGGATTATGCACACAACTGTGAGTATTTATTTTCATTTAGTTTTATTTTGCACATCTATGGTACATAGCAGCCAATTTTTTTTACAGGTGTTGCATTTTAACACTACAGTGAAATAGCGTTTCTGGATTGTTTGCAGAGAACAGCAACTGTGACTTCAATGAATCGTGTGCTGGAAGGAGATGTGGCTACTTTCGTAGGCAAATAATTTTATTTAAAAAACGTCAAAACTGTCATGAATTCCATGTTATGGAATATACAGTTATCTCAAGTGGTGTTTGTTTTATGACTTAGTTTTGTCTTAAGCAAAATTATATGTAAGCTTAACAAATCTTGTCACCTGTGACGTAAGAAATGAATTTGAAATTATTTTGAACAAAGTTAGAAGAAAGTCCAGGTAAAGCAACTTGCATAATTGTTTAAATATACAAATTTTTCTATACCAGTGTTAAATGTGAATAAAAACGAACACACATTTTGTGAGACTTATGATAGAACCTTTTTCTGTACAAAATAAGCTAATAGGTTCCAGAATACAATCCATTTTGTATTATTGTCAATGACAGTAGGACATGGTACCAAAGCATTTGCATTTTTTTGTTATTTTTATTTAACAATGATGTGAGGTTCTGTCAATCAGCAATTATTAGGTATCAGCCAAAATTTTTTTAAACATATTTATTTTATGAAATCAGAACCTGGTTTGATTGTGGGACGTTGATAAATTAGTGGCAAGCAAGATACAGCCAAAATAGAAACATTATTGTACATGAATTTCTGGTTTTTTTCTGTTGGATCCATGTCCTGCAAACTGGGTAAATAATCAGTCATACAGGTCAAAAAGCAGTCCTCGTAAATTTCAACAGCTTAATATTGAAATTAATAATTAATGTATTGTAATTTCATTGGGTTTCATGCTGGTAATTGGCAGGCTCAGTCTTGGTCTAGATGTATTCAGTGAATGTTGACACTGAAGTCCACTTGCAGGTGACTCTGTGAATAATTGTGGTGAGTACTAGTCTTGAACCTAGTTAAGTAGGAATGTCAGTCATTCAATGAAAGATTATGTGGAATCCTGGGTTAAAAGTTGCAAAAATTACTATGGCAAGTACCAACTGGATAGTCTCCAAGGTGAGCAGCTGGGCTACCTAATACATACATTTTACACTCTTGGGAGGTTCTCTTTTTCATTACTATTTCAGACTGGGAGAAAATGAAATGGCAGCGGTTCTCCCTTTTTCCAGACTAATAACCATTTCATCACTTGTAGAAACATTGGTCCACACCACTTCCCAGCAGCTCTACTTTGCGACATTAGACATACAAAGTTGGTGGGTTCCTCCACAGCCAGTGCTTGAGGTGTGGCGGACAGGTCAGAAGATGGTCTCAAGTGGTATTGGTGTTTGTTGCACTCTAGTTCATCACTGGCTCCTGAACGTTAGTCAGCTCACAAGTACCGTATTTCATCTTATGATGGTCACACCATTATTTTTAAGCACATAATAGAGTAAAAAAATTTTACAGACTGAAAGTGGCGTGTTTTTTTCAATATTGCTGCTGAACCAGAAGAATACGCCTTACTCCAGATGCCTCTTCACAAAGTAGTGGGGAGGGTTATTCTGATGCACTTTTAAGAAGTGTTTGGAGTGTATATTTGTATTTGTTGATGACTTCAAAACAGAGTAATACTATGTTAATCTTTTTGTATGTATCCTACATTGTCTCTTGACCTCGCAGTCACTAGAGGCGAGCTCTTGCATAGTACGACTCCGTTCAACAAAAATTTCAGGACTTTATGCAGTTATGTTAGTGCCTGAAGGAATTGCATATGCAGCAGAAGGTTTCCATGCATAATTTGTTATGTAGCACTAATAATTTATTTCTTGTTATAAATTGCAAAAAAATAAAACTTTAGATTTTTAAAATAGTCACTTTACATGGGGGCCCCTGCATTTTCTCAGCAGTAATTTTATGGTCTTAATTTTGAAAGTGTCCAAGGATGTTTGTGACCTACATTCATTTAAAAATTAATATAAAGTGGCATTTAAATAATTATTGTAAAGCATGTAGTTAGAACTACAGGCCAGTACACTAATGAAGAAAAAAAAATACATTCACCATTAATAAATGGGCACACAGCATAACATGTTTAGTCCTGCATATAGGTGAAATATTTGGAAGAATTGCACTATCGGTGATAGAAATATGTAACTTGGGGCCTGTATGCTATATGTATAAGTGTTTCATTTTGGCTAGGAGGCCAGTTCAGATTTTCTTCAGTACAGTAATTATATACATTCAAAATGGCAGCCTCAGAAATGTATGAGGCATGTCCAGAAAGTAAATACCATTTGCATATAGAGCAACTGCAGCACTGTGTGTGTGCGTGCGTGCGTGCCACTCTCCTCGTTCATTGGCATTCCACAGAAGCCATTATGGCCACAGTGACTAATGTTTACAGTCCATTTGCTTGGCCTAAAATGTTTGAGTATCTCACCAATCGTGACAGAAAGGCTTGCGATTGCAGGCAGAATCCAAATTATTGGCTAGGAGAATCGCTTCACACAGAAATATGTTACGTTAAAATATTTATAGAGCTCGCGGAAAATTTAAAAAACTGAGTGTTAGTGTGCGTATATGTATTTTACACATGAAAAACGAGTCATTTAATGGGGGTGTGGTATCTGAAGCAAACCGTGCACACTGGTTGACAAATGGCATCTGCTGTCTCGCAAAAGTGGACCTAGCACGTCCTTTTGAAAGTAGACTTTTCATCTCGTGTGGCATCAAAATAAATCTGGTTTGAAATGTATTAAGTCAAATTAATGTAGAAATATTTGACAAATACACAACAAGAGTTGTGCAACCTTTTCAACACATGAGGCATGCGCGTGGCGATGTTAGCAGCAATCACTAGCTACGACCTACGAAGAAGACAAACTTAAGCTGTCGCATATGGTGTTCCATTTTGTTTGAACACCTACACATCATTCTAGAACAAAGTTTAATTTGTCACACTAACAGCTGTTTTGTAACAATATAAGAATCACAGAATTTCCTTCCTGCCCACATATTCCCCCGATGTCTTTTGTGCTAGTGTAGACTGTCACAATAGCCAACGTGAAATTTTATTATAGTCATTCACGCATCAGCCGATACAGGACTCTGTGTATGTGATGTTAATAGCATTTATGACGTTGCCACACGCTGGCCGTCAAAAAATTGAATTCTTGTATGGCTATTATTTGTTTACAACACCTGCATGTACAGTATGTACGCCTAAAGTAAACACCACCCCCCACCCGCCCCAAATCTCTTTAATCAGGGAAATTGGTTATCGGTGAACCTTTAGCCAATCATTACCTTGGAGAATCTGGAGTTTGCTGTAAATGCAGTTGTTTGCCTACGAGACACTGTCTGATGCTGACAGCAATCTTTATGAGTTTTGTGCTTGATCACACTACAGCATCACTGACACAGGTGCCTTGTGTATATTTTGTTGTATTATAATTTAATGCTGATGTAACTCCAGATTACAAGGTACCAACCAACATGTTTGACATTGCTGGTAGTGTGGATAGAAATTACAAGTTTTTGTATCTCTTGTGCTAGAAAAAATGACTTAATTTAATAACTATAAATAGCATTATTTACCAGTTGGGGGAGGGGCAGGGGGGATGCCAATGAAATTTGTATTTGATGGAACTGTGACACAGATCCAAACTGAAATAAATGTAATGTAAGTGACTTGTCTTCATATTTTTCTGCAATATTTGTAATATTGCATTGAAATAGTCATTAGTTCTTTTGGTCACAGGGTACTTGCTCACATCTTACTGGCAATCTTTCCTATACATTTTATGCAAGAGACAAATATTTAATTGTAAAACCCTTGTATCATAGTCATATATAATGTTAGTACATTCAACAACTTTGTTTCATTGTTCTGTATTTTGAAGTGTTTCTTTTTTACAGTCCACTCATTTCATATTTTCCAGATGTCCATAAAGAATTATTTCTTTGCTGTATAAACCCAGGCAGCAGTAGGCAAGTTAGATTAGCTAGTTTTGGGAACTGTACATCAACATGCAATTATGTTCAAAAATATTTGCTGCAAACTTGTTAAAATCTTGAGACTTTCATAAAGACTAAAACCATGTAAAATTATTTTTTATTTCCATTTTAATTTTGTGGCAAAAAAGTTACTTTCACACAACCCCATCCATTTAGTTTCAAATACTTTTTCCAAAATTATATAAATTTTCACGCTTGTAAACATTTAAATAATTTTGCACCTACCAACTAACTTATGTTTTAAATTTGACAAAGGGCCATAACATGAATGTATTTTATCTTTTATTTCGAGTTGCAACAAAATAAATAATCACTATAGGTTTCACTACTTTTTTTTTTGTCCCTTATTCTATTCAGTTTCCCACAGGAAATGTTTATTTTCTAACTTAAAATTTATTCCCACACAGCACTACTAGTTTTGCAACTATTATATCACCATAATAAAGACCTCAGGAATTGTATTTTCTGTTGGGGCCATCAGTGCTGAACAAGAAGACTGCACTTATATCACTTGATCTGTAACATACCAATGTTCTAAGTTACAATCGTTATAAATTCTTTGACGAGAGAATTAAAAAACCTCCATTGTCTCAACTAGTACCAGACCAGTAAGACAATCTTTCTTACACTCTAACTGAAATGCAAACGTGGCAGAATGTACTGCGTGGTAACCTTTTCTACTGTTCTCTGCGGATACCTTCTACTTGCATTGCTGGCAGTATTCAAATCAACTGCTGTTCATAAGTTCCAAAAGAAAAGTTTATAAATGTTTTTCTGATCTCACCATACACAATTAAGTTGTATGGAGATTTTTAACACAAGACTTGTGTTCTAATTGTATATTGATTACATATGCTAATTACATTTTTCCAAATGAACCTTCTTCTCTACAGCTGTTCCAAAATGCTCCATTTTGACAATTTTTGTCATAATTCCTATTTGCAGCCATCACACATCATTTGATGCTATTTTATCCACAGCAAGCCCACTTTGTTTTATATTAAGTTTAGGACTGAAGAGCATCTTAGACAGGAGTGCCACAGTCAGCGAATTAGGTTTATGGTACGTAATTACAAATAACATAATTTTAACTTCTCTTGGAATTTTCCTCATTCTGTAAACAGAGGTCACGGTATATTTATTTCTTACTTACACCACCTAAAATACAAAAAAGATGAGAGAGAAAAAAAAAAATATTTTTTTTTTACAAAACATGTTTATCTTCTACTTTTCATATGGGCATAGAAAAAAAATGCAAAGCAATATAAAGAAATAAACCTACAAAACTAATTGACAACACAGCCAAAAGCAAACGTGATTCACAAGTAAGAAAAAGGCAGCCATCTCCAGATAATCAACACATTACATGTCACACTGTTCGTAAAACTCAAAATTAACCAATAGCTTATCGGTTAATGTTTTATTACACGTTATGTGACATGTATTGTATTTAATAATTATAATGTTGCATCACCTCTGCAAAATTGGTTAAAGGTGACAACCAGCTGGTTAAACTGAGTTTCAAATCATTTACATAGGTTGGTGCTTAAAGCTTAATTTTCACGTCATTCTTAGGTCACCAATGACTGGTTCAGCCATATCACCACAACAACATAATGCCTAAGCAACCACATACCCTTGAGACTAGGACACTGCAATTACACATTACTAAATTAAACAAAACACACACTTTTTTAACCATACGTTTAAAAAAAACTCTCTCTCGCTCCCTCCCAGACATTTTGCCATGCCTTAGAATTATGGAAACACAATAATTTTTTTTTTTTTTGCAAACAAGGAAAACGGTTATTGATATTCAAACTATTAGATAATTACACCATATTCAGAAAAAACCACAGCGATTCACAAGACTTGAAAATTAACTTATCTTTTACACAGCGGGGTCTTTTTTCTGTGCATGTCAATGTGATATGCCAAGACTATCGGTTCAATATCATTAGCAAATACTTGCAAATTTTGAATGTGCCACCCTTTACTACTGTTGCAAGTAGAAGTTAGGCCAATGTCCCATACTGCAGCAAAAAAATTATAATTCCTCTTTCTCCCTGCTTACATACAGACATATAGTTGTAAGCAGTTACTGATGGTCCAAGCTGTAGAATAGTTTTACAGTTCAATTTTTGTGACTTAGGGACTGCATATTTACAAGAGTCGAGCACCAACGTACTTTGGTAAATAGGGATACAAACCCAGACATTGCAGGTACATTTGTTGGCTGTGCTAACAGGTACAGTCAAATCTCAAAATTACAACCATTCACGGTTCTCAAGAAAATGGTTGTTACATCGGAACCCAACCCCTACATGTAACAATTGTGGTAAAACTTAGGCAGGTTTTGCCCGGCATTAGCCACAGAATTACACGTTACATTTTTAAAATACAGTTTAATGGTTCCCATTAATCGACTCCTCTACGTGCTTGTAAGATCAAATTTGCACATTTTTAATTAACTCTAACAACTCTTGTAGTACCCATCTGGGTAAAATGACATCTACATGAAGCAGCAACAGAATGCATGGGATGAAAAATAAACTGCCCCAAGAAAACGTACTGACCATTTTCCCATCCACAGAGGTGTAGTAGTCAAAATGACTTGCCTCCCACCAAGGCAAATTACCAGCGGACTCAACCAGATTTTCGCATATGGGAAACATCATGAATGTCGCCATAGGCCGGTAGGTTCTTTCAGGGGCATTCCAGTTTCCCCCCACCCTTTCATTCTGCCACTGCTCCATCTTCACCTCATTTCATTCTCACCGGTGCTCAACGAGACCAATTTTTAGCACCGACCAAAACCTCTCGACGCGACGCATTTCCCACGTGCATAACTCAAGAGCCATCTTGCCAAAAATTGAATCTTGATCATCTTGGGAAGCAGGGCAAGAGAGGGAGAGAGAGAGGGTGAGGCCAGCTGTTTGTGTTCGCTATCACAGCTCTGCACAGGTTATTACCAAACATAAAACATGGGCTCGCAAGTGTGACCACGATGCCACGGTGATCACTCCACTGCTCTAGTTCATACAGAAGTGAACAGAATTTCTGGGGGGGACAGTAGAGCCCCAAGCATAGTTATAACTACAGTAATTATACAGTAGCTGTAATTCTAATTTAATTGGTAACATCATTGCTTAACCTTATCTGCAGAGATGGGTTTGTCACATGCTTACCTGCAGAATACTAATATAGATCAACATAATATAAATAAGGAAATGTTAAACTAACAGGTTCATCTTTCTCAAGCATTGGCCGAGATTCAGCATGACTAACTATATACAAAACTGTCTATACAAAAATGACACACAGCCTCACATACACAAAGGTTATGAATATTACATTACGCACATCACAGCTATCCAACCACATGGCACCTTATAATTTTCCACCTACCCCACACGTGACACACAAATGTGTTACATGATGTAACATAACAGTACCTAAAAATCTAATAATAAATAGTCTGGTACATGATCTTATCTTCTGAATATACATGTCTTGAAGTCTTATTTATAATAAAAAACAATCACTCCTAAGTACGTTATATCTCTTGAGCATCTGTTGTGCTAGAGCGGAGCTGTTTTTCGCTTGTAAAAAATGAAGTCATTGGCCAAGTTATTTTCATGGACTACTTCACTGTCCACTTCGTAACCTTTAGATTCCATGAACTCCTTTAGATATACTTTCCCATCTTCCTCGCCCACTTTGACATGGAAAAATTCAACTGACAGGGTCTGAAATGAGAAGAGCATTAACATGACGCACAATAACTTAATAAATTCCATACTATTTTTAAAAAAGTGGTAGTTGTAAAATACAAGGGTGGATCAGAAAAGTATTTGCAGGAGTGAAGAATTACTGTAGAAGTCAACAGAGCTGCTAAAATGGCAATATTTCTTGCATATAATGCACATTGATCTAAATTGACACACAATGTTTGATTAACACTTGTATTTTTATGTTATCCAAAGTTAAGATAGCTATTTAAAAATATGCTTAGTATAAATTTGAAATAAACTCAAACTTTCAGAGTGTGGAAATGTTGGGAAAAGTACAGTTCAGCTCAACAGAAATATCAACCCAATTAAGTTGCCTTGGTCTATCAAATAAATTTATTTTAATTTTGGAAAACTGGCAAGGCAAGTCAAATTTCTAGCCTTTTTGTGTGTGCACATATGTATGTGTGTGTGTTGGGTGATGGTCAAAGCCCACATCATGATGTGTAGGTAACTGCCCCCTGCCCCTTGGTCTGGAGGGATGAACAAGCGTGCTTGTTGCACGGCTGGACCAACATGAGCTAACATCATTGTGCTAGAAGTGAGAGATGGTGAACACAGCATGGTGGCAGAATTATTTCATAGCTAGTTGCATTGATGTTCCTCCACCACCACTGTCTCACACTGCTATGGGAAGTTATTTAACGTGATGCACGGAGGGATCAGGATTAACCGGCTCTTTTCTCGGAGAAGACAACAGCTAGCCTGGAATTCTCACATGACTTCTAGAAACTCTAATCAAAGAACACAAATGTAAGTCTCCTGTGAGTAAAGTGCCTGCCTCCTGTCATGGGCTGGCAACCACCATGTGAGGTAGTCAGCGAAGTGGTGCCAATGAATGACATTAGTTCTACTGCAACAGTCATTAGTTTTGATCGGATAGGGACCATTCCGGGGCACAATATCCAGAGCCATTTATTTGAAGAACCTTTGTGTAGTGCCAAAACTGTAGAATGTGGAGACCATGATTCTGCGTCTGCAGCACACTGGTGCTAGAAGACATGAGCGTAACCCTAGGGGTATATGTGCCCCTTGAAGGAATCAACGCTGAAGTTGTGGGGATCTGGACAGTCCAGCTGTAGAATGTAGAACTGATCTCCCTGTGCTCAGGTGTACTGCAGGCAGAAGCATCCACATATGCAGGTTGGTATGGCCCTGCTTTGGATTAGATTCTGATCAACCTGGGTGTAGACAATTAGGACAGGTGATGGGACTACTCACGTGTGGAATTTGGTAGCAATCCTTCTGTGCCTAGGGTGTTCTGTATCAAGAAGCATTTAGCAATGTGTATCATGCCAGAACACTCCTGGTCCCAATCATGAGAGGATATTTCTATGAGGGTTGGGTGGACACCACCGACATCACAGTTACAAACCCCAGACCTTGCAAATAATACCAAGGACCTACGGAATCTTTTAGGCAAGACTGTTCCAGCGACTGCTCAAGTTGACCATCTTGGCTTGGTGTGCTAGTATTGCCCATAGCAGCTTTAGGAGTGACAAAAGTACTCTGGATACAGTCAGTTTCTTCCTGGCACACAGTGGGGGGCATGTTTATCTGGATCGAGAGTTGCAATCCATTTACCCTACCCAACAAAAGCTTGCTAGTTTGGTGGGGTTTGCAGAATAAGGTGGCATCAAAGTAGGTACACAAACATGTTGGAGAAACACTGGTCAATCAAGAAAACAGACAAAGTCAGACAGAATCACTCTTCTGCTTGTTACTCTCTTCAGATGATCACAAAACATGACATAAGTTAACATTATAATGCTCCTTTTCGTAAGAACTGAATGTAAATTCTGCAGTGACATTATTGATAGTAGAACTAGCATAACGAACTTTGCCTTATCCATTTTCCTATATGAAATTTAAGTGTACTGCTATCAACTGTTTTCACTGTTACTTTCATCACAAAGTAAGGCATTAAAATCTACCTTTCAAATGCTGTGAAGCAATTCCAAAACAGCTAATTTATGCCTACTGTTTCCCAAACTGCAACACTACTGTTACCAAACACTGACATGACTTCTGTGGAAAATGGCTACTATATACTTCATGGCCTGCAGAAAACCTCACCTTTCAATATATTCAGGCAGTAGCAGTAATAATAAAAACAACTTCTGTAGTCCAGTGGGACAGGAAATGTCTTGTTCCATGTCTACTAAACTTGATAAATCACTCCACATCTGTCTACCGCCAACAAGATAAATATTTTCTGGATATTTTTCTTTTGTTCACATCTCAAGATATACACTGAATTGAATTATTTTAATTACTTTCAGTAGCGATATCAAAAGTGTTTGCAGTACATTAGTGTGCCACAGCACACCCATAGAGAATCACTGCATTTAAACCTATTTTCCTAAAGACAAGCTTATGAAATTGGAGGAATGTGTGTATGTCCATGTGTCCCCCCTCTCTAATACATTTTTAACCACCCAAACAGATTGTAATACAGTTTTTTGTAATATGATGCTGCTAATGACCACACAACACTATCTCCCTGAAAAGAAAATCTGTTATTTATAAAACTCTGGACTTAAGTGCAGATCTAACAGTTCATGTATCCATCCATATGTATTACATTTATGGCAATTTAATGTGCAGTTATCAACAAATGATTATAATAAGCACAGTTCTCACTATGCATGTACTACTTATGCACTTTTACTGTACACATTGTTAATAGCAATTATTTCAAATATATAACCACATATATGTTTATACATATAAAAAAAACCCATTGCAGATTGAACAAAATTCTGTTCGGAAATGCATTTAGTTATAATAAAAGTTATGATATCAACGTATATAATGAACTCTGTAACTGTTTTCTCTATGGTACAATAATTTTTTCCCCTGAATAATTGCCAATCCCAAAATCAACCTATCATTCAGAAAAAATACAATTTTCACCTGATCAATAATAATAATAATAATTTGATTCCTCAAGCCACTTTTACCCTACTTTTCGAAGGAAAGCTATTCTTATGAGAATGCTATCCTGTCTGTGTTTTTAGGTTTTTCCACACTTGGTGCCTTAGCAGCGATGCTAAGCTGCTATGCTCGAGGCACTTAACTGCCCGAAATTTGAGTCTTCACACTTAGTGTTTAGCGTTAGCATAGTTTTTAACCATACAGTTAGCAGCATACTACTGAATCAAATGCGAGTTTTCACACATGACAATTAGCATGCGGCACAAGCAACTACAACACACATTATTACCATTACTACTGTGTTTGGTGCTTATAACAGAATTACAAAAAACTATTCGTAAACAGTGTGCAACTATGTAAACACAAAAGATTTTATTACAGAGATTGAGAAATAATTGGCAGTTTGGAAAATAAAAGTCAGATTATAGCAACAAGCAAACCAAACTCAGTGTATGGAAAGCTATTATACTGAATTGTTATCCCAACTTTACTGATGAGAGTAAGGCTGGTAAATAAAACTGGAGAAAGAATACATAACTATGTAAAAAAAATCTGTATCTATTAACGATAAAGATGATATTGCAAAATAATAGCATTTTGGGTTCTATGTTATATCTCGGGAACCATCCAGCCGGTGCGAACCAAAACTAGTATTTTGACATTCCACACTATCAGCATCAAATTCAGAGTGCGTATTCTTATTGGTCCTCTATGTTCCAAGATGGTGCATCATATCTCGGGAACAACTCCACTGTTTTGCGCCAAATTTGGCATACAAGTGACGGCATAGTATCCCACTCTAGATTGTGCTACCAAACATTACGTTACAAAATAAATAAATTGCACGCTGGGGAAACTGTGGCAAGAATCATAACTGCAAGTTACTGAAATAACATACTATTGATATTAATAAATATTAATCAATCTAATCAGAGGCACTCTCCTACAATTTCTACCATAAGTAATTAAAATAAAATTAAGTTATTCAACAGATTTGTAACTTCTGTATTTGAAATTTAAAAAAAAATATATATTGTGACACAAAAACAAGACTTCATAAATATTTCTTATAGGTCAAACGATTAGAAGAATATAAGACATTACTCAGTTAACAAAAAACTTTCAGTTCATAATCTCTTCAAAACTTATTAAATTTAAAATTGAAACCTAGTTGTTTAAGGTTGGAATTACATATAGTATTAGGTGCCATTTTGGTTAGCATTACATCCTTTATACATGTCAATGGCAATTTAGCAAATTCTCTAGGTTCATCAGCAGTGTTCTCTAATGGTACCCCAAAACTTGGGGCAGTTGTTGAGGGTAAAACCATTACAATTATTCAGCAAAACTAAATTCAATTTTTTTACCTTTGTTCATAACACTATTCAGCAACACCAGGTTAAATTTTTTACTTTGGTCGATAACCAATACCAATTTATATACAATGGCAATAGAAAAATATTGCAAAATTTTTAACTTCCTCATATTGCAAACACAGTTTTACACAGAATTTGTTGTGACTTACATGATTGACTGCATTTTCTATTCATCACTTTTAGTTGTAGTAGAGAGTGTTTTCAAGACATTCAAAGTTATTCCTTCCGTGAAGAAGGTTTATGAGGAATATTGACAAATTGGATACCAATGTAAATTTCTTATTTTAAAAACAATTTTTTAAATTCTGTTTGAAAAATAGAGACAAAATGACAACATCTAAAGGTCCCGCCAGTCAACTATAAAAATGAATTTAATTTTATGTAAAAACTGGAAGTTATAAATAGCAAAATATGAGTACGTTACAAAGACTAGGACATACTAATATTCAAATTCACAAAAATATTACGGAAACAGTCTACATAAAATTATGCTAGCATGACCTGTTATGGGGTGAGTGTTTGAAATTATTGCCCCAAAGGAAAAATTAATCAACATCAAGCTGTTGCCTTTTGCCAACTTGGCAAAAATGAACAACCATCAGACAGATGAATAAATTTTTTTTTTATAAGAATTATACTTACTTGAATGTCGACTTTATCAAATGGTATTGTTTTGAGGACGTCCAGCTCATTACCTTCCACATCCAAGCTGAAGTAATCCACAGTGGTACGGTTTAATGCAAGCAAATATGTATAAAGTGGGAAACACTGCACATCCACATAGCCTTCCTGTCTGTATCCTGCTGGGAAGTCTGATATTTTCCCAATGTTCACAGCTTGTTTGAATGACACCTAAAACAAATGTACATTTTTATGAAGATCTATAACGAGACAGTAGATTCAGTGTTAAATACTCAAATGATAAGCAACACTGAAAAAATTTATTTGCCTGTCTGTTTTATTAATTTTTAAAAATGTATTTACAATGTGGCTTAGCATGCCAGCCAAAAATTCTTACCCACAGTAGGTTGTGATACTGACTACAAAGATGACAGTCACTAAAATAAATGGATTACACAAAACAAAAGAAAACAATCAAAATCAACCAATTCCACACTATGATAGGAGAAATCAAACTATCATTATATCTCTGAAGTACAATCTAACAAACCTTCAAAGGGCAGCAAAACGAGACTGTGCAAATATCTGCCACCCCCCCCCCTTTTTTCTACTTTGTTCTTTAATGACCGTATGTCCTAATCTGCATCTTCTGTGCACACTGCAACCCTGTCACTACTACTAATAGGTTTCTATGTTCCTTGATTGATTGATTGATTGATTGATTGAGTGAAAATACATTGTCTAATCAAAAGTATCCAGACACCCCTTCGTAAATATGAACTCCGCCTACATCATTATGACCACTTCTGCTGCTACAAAGAGGCAGAGGACGCAGCGTTGATGAGTGCTATGCGATACTGGCAGAATGGGCACAGCAACGGAGCTCAGCGCTTCGAACGTTGTGAAGTTATAAGTTGCCACACCAGTACACAATCCATCAGGGCTATTTCCACCCTTCTCAAGACGAATAGGGACCACTGAGCATTGTCGAAGGTTGTTTGGAAACCTCACACAACATGAGATCCCACCACCAGTGCTAATACCATGACTGTGCACTCGGGGTTACGAGGACTGGGGTTCAAAGCTGGGGATTTTCCCATAAACCACAAATTTTGCCTGTGAACATGAAGTGCCGGATTCGGTGGTATAAAGAGTGCTGCCACTGTAATGTGGATTTGGAGTGAAGAATGATACTATAGCATGTGGCAGTCTGATGGGGGTGTTTGGGTGTGGCAAATGCCAGGTGAATGTTACATGTCGGCCTGTATAGTGTCCACAGTGAAATATGATGGAGGTGGGGTTGTTTTTCATGGAAGGGACTTGGTTCTCTTGTAATATTATGGGGCACATTAAATGCAGAAATGTATAAAGATATTTTGACCGGCTATGGTAGAAGACCAGCTCAGAGATGATAACTGTGTGTTTCAGCATGACAATGCTTTCTACCATAAAGCACGGTCTGTTTGCGAGTGGTTTGCGGACAATAGGGTTCCGAAAATACAATAAAGGCCAAGGGAGACTGTGTTAGAATTGTGATAAAAGCCAAACTTGGTCAGATTAGAACTGTAATAATGGTTAAGGGTGGCATGGATAAAGCTGTAATAAAGGCCTACGGTGTGCAACTGGGCAATATACGTGAGAGACACTTATAGGACACTTTAATGTGGGTGTCTGGAAGAGAGAGAGAGAGAGAGAGAGAGAGAGAGAGAGAGAGAGATAGATAGATAGATTTAAGAAAGAAAAAAGAGAAAAAGAAGAAAGTGGCAAGAGAGGAAGAGAAAAGAAAGGAGGAGTGAGGATGAGAGAAGAAAGGGGGAGTGAGGAAGAGAGAAGAAGGGGGAGTGAGGAAGAGGGAATAAGGGGGAGTGAGGAAGAGAGAATAAAGGGGGAGTGAGGAAGAGAGAAAGGGGAGTGAGGATGAGAGAAAGGGGAGTGAGGATGAGAGAAAGGGGAGTGAGTAAAGGGAAAGGTAAGAGGGGTAGAAAGAAGGGGAGAGCAAGCAAGAATGAAGAGAGGAAGCAAGAATGGGGCAGAGGAAGCAAGAAAAGGGGGAGGGTGAAGCAAGGAGAGGGTAGAGAGTATGAGGTTAAAGGGGGAGAGAAAGAGTATTGCATGAGAAAGGAGATGGGAGGGAGAGGAAGAGAAAGGAGAGAAGTGAGAAAAGAAGAAATGGGAGGGAGGGAGAGAATGGAGGAAAGAAAGGAGGAGAGAGGAAGGGGAGTACTGTAAAGAGGGAGAGAAGAGAAAAACTGAGGAAGAGAGAAAGAAAGCAGAGGAGGGAAAAGGAAAGAGGGGGAGAAAGAAGGGAGGGTAAGAGAGAGAGGAAGGAAGAGAGATGAGAGAGGGGGANGTGAGTGAAGAGATTTGGGCGGCAATTAACATTGAGGTCTTGAGAACTGATGAGGGTGAAGTGAGGTGAGGTGAGGTGAGTATGGAGCAGCGCTGGAATGAAGGGGCAGAATGGGAGATCCCCGAGAAAATCTGCTGACCAGCGGCATTGTCCAGCACGACTCCCACTTGCAAAAATCCGGAGTGAACTGACAAGGGATTGAACCCGGTTCGCCTTGGTCGGAAGCGAGCAGTCTAACCGCTCAGCCACTGTGGCCCCATGTGGGGGAAGGAAAGTGGAGAAGTGGGGCAAGAGGCAGAGAGGGAGTGAGGGAAGAAGAGGAGGAGAAAGAGTGCAATATACTCATCATAAAAATAGCCATCTGGGGAATAAATTATTAGCTGCACATGGAGCTACTGCAATAGTATAATGTAAGCTTCAGTTTGGAGGGAAAAAATATCTTTCAGAATGAAAGCAGTCAATGAACAAACAACCGTGTTGACTGAAAAGTCTACGTTGGAGTCAAATTAATTTGTGAGATTCAAAAACCTCCACATACAACGTTACTGTGTAGAATACAGTGAAAATCAACACACAAACAATGCTAAAATTTTGCAAAAGTTGTTACCTTCATGGGATATGGCTTGATGCTAAGGCAGGTAGGAGACAGGTAAGCTTTTCTATTCTTCTTCACTATCTTGGCGAAGTTAGATGGGTCAGCTTCAATTAGCAAACCACTCCAACCAAATCTACGCTCAAACACAAGAGTATTTGATCGTGTTTCACCATCCAGGGCTCCACACTCCACGAAGAAACCATTTTTCTATTTCAAAATAAAGACCAAATGTTCTATTTTGAAACAGAGCACTATTCTAGAGAAAAGTTAAAAATACTTCACACGGAAAAAATTGACAAAATATATAATGCAATAACAAAACACTCATTAAATGAACAAAGTTAACACTTTAAAACATTATACTAATTTGCTTAAAAGATACTGTGCCTTGGTATGCAGTAATGCCCTATTGACAATGGAAATTAAATTTAGCTATGTAGATATTCATAAGAGCTTTGTACACTACTTTTGTAAATAAGACTGTTCTTCAAATACAAAATTATTTTAAGCTTACCCCAATTTCTTTTGCACAAAACAAAGAAAACATCAGTTATTAGCAATATCTTTACATGCAAACACTATTTTTTTTATTTCCGTTAGGCCATCTGAGGACATGTCAATTTAAATTCCGTGTCATTTGTTCTTTTCTTCCAATGTTCTTCCATCTTTTCAGTGTTTCCTTTTTTTTTTTTCTCTTTAAACCATTTTGAGCCTGTTTTTTCTCAGAGACTGCAATCCTTCCATTTCTAACACATTTTCTTTAAAATTTTCTTTTTGTAACTGCTTCTACTTTTATTTTGTTTCTTTCTTAATCTTTCTTGATGTCTTGAATCCAACTTTTTGACTTTTTCGCCAAAGATATTTTGTTAACCTATTTTCATCCATTTTGTACAAATGTCCAAATAATATCAGTCTTTTTTTACTCATTGTTCGTTATATTCCATCATTACTTCTCTATTTCCAGCCTTCTGTATTTTTTTTCGTGGGCCTAGTATTTTTCTAATGATTTGTCTTTCTATTTCTAATATTTATAGTTTATCCAAATTATAATTCAATGCTAGACATTCACTTGCATATAGGCATTCTGGCTTTATTACTGCATTCTTAGATACATATTTTTTATTGTAAATATATTTAGTTATACCTAGAGACCTGAAAAAGTATGTGTTATAGTTTTCAAAAATATACATAATTTTTGTCAAAAATTGCAGTTATTTTCTTGCTATAAAATTGCAGGTTTATGCACGAGAACTGCTCCAATTTTTCATGTCCTCTTGATAAAGACATACTTAATTTGAGAAATGTCACTATTCGTAAAACCTGAAATTGGCAGTGTTATTCCTATTGAAAAGCGGTGTTTCTTAACGGTCACAATGCACTAACAAGGGCATACTGTTTAATGGAGAGACTAATGTAAACAATTTATACACAATTATAAAAGCACTCTTTAAAAATAATAATAAAAGTTTCTTGTACGAAGAGAAAAATTAATATTAGAGAAATCTACCTTTATGTTTTTGAACTATGTATCTGAACTTTCAACAACAGATGTTTTCGTTAGGCCCGCTGACAAAACTTTTGTTTGTTCAAAACGTGTCATTTTTTACCGCACCTGTGTACAGAGAATATGTATGATAAAAATGCAATTAGCTGGAAGAATACAAGATTAAAATATGTGATAATTCAATTTACAAATATATTCTACACTAGTACATGCATATAAACAAATTTTTCACCGCTGCGCCCCTTTGTAAAAAATAAAGAAATGTTGGATGAAAAGTGATGATGCTACGAATGTACAAAAAAACTCAGCGAGCTAGTTGGTGCGAATTCCATAGATAACGTGGTTTTTAGTAGATGTGAACACTACAACGGCGAGGTTTCCTAATTAGCAAATAAACTTTTGCAGGCCCATGCACTAGAATGTTCACTCACAGTGACGCATCATCACTTGCGCTCAAGTTATCTATGGCCATAAACACACGTTTATGGTGATAAATCGAAGAAATCTACTGCCCAACTATGCATGCAATAGTATTTGAATAAGCGAAAACACAAAATATGTCATGAGAAGCAACTATGTGACATAAAACAATACTAATTCGCCAAAATACTAGAGGATTTTGTACAATTTGTGAATTACAGATAAAAATTAAAAACTTTTTTTTTTATGTGAAAATTCAAGTTATTTTTCACGTTATCGCATTTGCTAAATTTCCAGGCCTCTAGTTGTACCATATGCTCTTTCCATTTTATGAATCCTTTCTTCTATAGTGGGTTTTTCTAAACCATTTTCTTGAATTATTTCTCCTAGATACTTAAAATTTTTTAACCACCTTTTGTCCGACCAATATAATTTATTAAGAATTTTGGTGTATTTCTAATATTTGTAGTAAATTTTGTTATCCTGCAGAAATTCTTATACGCCTGTAGTGGCTATGTCTTCCAAGAGATTAACTTATATTACTGCATTTGTTAGATATTCCGTAAGTATAGCAAAGTCATCTGCGAATGCTAGACAGTTGATTTCAACTTTTTCTTTTGTTCTTTTTCCCAACATTATTGATGAAATTCAATATTCTTTTAATTTTTTATCCAAAATTGTTACTATTTTCTTCAGGACACAGTTGAAAAGGAGTGAGGATAAACCATCACCTGTCTTACACCTGTGTTTATTTTGAAACATTTTAAATATTTCGCCCACAAATTTTATTTTTGAGATTGTGTCAATAAGGGTTTTCCATATTAGATTTAACACCAAATTCTCTAGTTATTTTATCTATAGTTTCTCTGTCAACAGAGTTGACGGCCTTTTTTAAACCCACAAATGTCACGACTGTCCTTTAGAGTTCTGTCGTCTGTGTCGGATTATTGACTTCAGATTGAATATTTGTTCTGCGCAAGATCTCCTTTCTAAATCCACCTTAATATTCACTTATAGACCATCCAGTATTTTTTTCTAATCTATTCAATAGAATCTTTGAAAGTATGTTATTTGCAACTGGTACTAGGGAGATTCCTCTGTTATTGTTAACATCTTGTTTGTTACCTTTCTTATGTAGTTGATGTATTAAGGCCACTTTCCATTCTCCTGGGATCTTTTCTGTTTTCCAAATTTCTTCAAAAATTAATTGTAGATTGTTTTTGATCTTTGGTTGGGACCATTTCAAAAGTTCAGCCGCTATGGAATATTCTCCACTGGCTTTGTTATTTTTCAAGGTTTTAATTACTTCTACAAGTACTTTGATAGTCGCAGGTGTATTTTCTTCTAAGTTCTCACAAATGTTTGAGAATGATAACTTATGATTCGGGCCTGGACAATTTAAAAGTTGATCAAAATAACATTTTAATTTTTTAAAAAACTTCTCACACTCATGATTATCTTGACAAGTATCCAATTCTCCATCTCATCATAATTTTTTTTATAAACCTTTTATTTTAGGTACCTAGTGTGAAAAATAAACTTACAAATGGAAAATAAAACATTTATTTTACAAACTACATTGCATAAATATTAACAGACAAACCTTCTTCACAGCTGTCATAAAAGTAAATTGCAACAGCGGTGAGATGTTTTAAAAATAATCAATAGTTTTATTACTCATGTACTACCAATGACTATACCACACCAGCAGGAACAATGCTACAAGAGAATTCCTGTGCATATTTGGAGTTAGCTTTCTGGCCTAGTACGAGGTAGCCTGTGATGATTTCCCTGTGCTCGTGTCGTTCTCCAACAGCAAGCCATCGCTGTTTCTCTCTCTCACCACCAAGATGTGTCAAAGGGGAGGGCTGACTATGCACAGCTGTCTTAGAAAGAGAAGGAGAAATGGTTATTACATGTTACTTGGCTCAGCAGATGACAGAACCAGGGGTAAACAGAAGTCGTAGCTGCAAAAACATGGAGACATTTCCCAACAGCTTCCTTCCTTCCATAGTAGTTGTTATATTCAGTGATACCACCATGACTCCCTCCCTCCCCCACTGTCATGAAACTGTCCTGTGAATGTTTTAAAAATGGAATGACATATCAGAATTGTATATTAAGATACTTATCTTATTTCATTAATTTAATATTGTTTCCAAAAATTACACTGAGACAGTGCCTGCCCCCGCCATGCCCATGCCACAAATTGCAAGTATTGATCTGCACCTTCTTAAATGGAAATCCCACTCCCCTTCCCCAATCAAGATCGACTCCTGCTTGACAGATTGGAGAAAATCACAGTTGGCACCTAACTCTCAACAGTATGCTAGAACCTTGATATAATGGCATTCAAAACGCGTTCCAAGTCACCACGGCTGTCCTTAGCATTCGGTTTGGTTGTAAGTTACATACTCCACAACATCATTTATTTATTTAATTTTTTGCATCGTAGATAAAGGACACTATGTATATTTTACAAAACCAAACTTTTGACATTGTCATACTGTATTTTCGTGCTCTTTTCTGGGGCGCAAAGCACTATCTCCTACACAGAATAATAAGTGAATTAGCCAATAGGAAAGGGTTCTGTGTGTCATGATGGTATTGAGGTAAAGAGCACTCCTTTAAACTTCCATATTTGTGACATAGAACCCTTTACCTCCTATGCACAGAATTGTAAAATGTTTTATCAGTAAAATGATAGGTGCGTGATGTGGGCGCTCGACAGCAGAGCATATTGTTCGAAAGGTGACTGCGTTGTGGGAAGGGGGAATTAACTAGTTTGGAAGAGAAGGGCCTTGTGTGAGTTCTTGCAACTGGCCTTGCTTTCACTAGGGGCGGTGCTGCAATCACAATTTCTAAACTGCTGCCTTGTGCAAAGCTCGAGGGCCTACACCTGCTGTTAGCATTGAGAGTATAATACAGTCTTCAAATCAATTATCCTCTTAGTTAACAAAGGTACGTAAATGCAGACCCTGGACCTTTATTTATTTAGNCACAAAATCCCTGGACCTTTATTTATTTAGCTTAATACTTTACACAACATTATGTGCTAAGGATTCACGAAAACAGATAATACAATAAAAGTTGTTTGGGAAGTATATACAAGTTAACCAATAAAACAGATTATTTCATTACAGCATGAACACATAGCTTTTAATGGAGTACAAATACTTCAATACAGTACATGTGTGTATGTTATAAAATTGATAAGCACCAAAACTGTCGCTTGGTAGAAAGTGTTTATACTGGTGTCTGAAGGGCCAATTTACTACTTAAGTAAACACAGGGCGATTGGAGNAAAAACACTAAATTTTAGTTTTTAAAAGCTGTTGTAATGGGTAGTTGTGAATTTTGTCCATTTATTTCAGCGACTCCTTTCAAATTCTTGTGCTCTTTACAATGCAACATGAATGTACTTTTTATGCCTCGTTTTATGACAATGAATGACATTTATAAGTAATTTGTTTTTTTTTTTAAATGCCAAATATCATGATTGTATATGTATAAACCAAACAGAGTGAGAATATGATTGTTGAAGTAAGTTTTACGAAGTGGGGGCTCAAAGCAAAAAGAATTTAATTTATTACACATTGTGTTTTCCAATTAAAATTACAGTCCATTGTCGCACCAAGTAGTTCAGTGTTATTAAGATAAACAGGAATTTTTATAAAATGATTGTTGAAGCATAATTAAAAAAAAAAAAAAGGGGGGGGGAAAATAAGTGAATCTTTTGTTACACTGAGGAGCACTTTTATTTCTAGACCTTATCTCCATTTCCTGTTATAGAGTATTAAAGTTAGAATGATACTTTCCTATTATTACAATGGCAACACAAATTGTACATCTGTAATTTCATCAGTATAGCAAATCCACTAGGTTACATATTTCATAGCTGTATTAGTTTCTGTGATGATGTGGTTTTACTGCAGCATATTAATTTTTTCTACTGTATTTTCCCCACTATTTCATTCTGCAATTACACACATTGCTATTAATATTTGCAGACCAAGAAGAAACCATTCCATGCACATAAAATATTAAATCACACGATGGTACAGACAAAACTAGAAATTTCAATACCAGTGCATCAGGATGACGACCCACCCAAATGCAGCACATAATAAGGGCACTTCTATTATTTTGGACATCAACTTGATTGGGCATGGAATCAAACACAGTATGTTATAGACTGTTTTCAGTGAAGTGACCACTTTTGAGGCCCTAGTTACTTTTTCCTTTGTTATTTTTATTCTTTAAACATCTTTTCAAATAAATATTGCCAAGAAATAAACACAGTGTGGATATTCCACTGCACTGAAAAGTTTACGTTTAAGGCTAAAATAAACTATATTTATTAACTATTATTCCAAATGAGAGGGCTATTAAAAGTTCTCACTTTACCGTGAATAGCCTACGCTGTGACATTTCCCACAGCTGCAAATCACAAACACTTCAACATGGAGGAAGCTGGCATCTCACCTGGTCTATGTTCTATGGGTGACAAATCAGGTGAACGTGACGGCCACAGATACGTTATTACACTGAATCAATACTCCTGGGAAGTCAAACAAATGTATGGGTGAGCTTTATCTTGCTGGCCTGGATACTAAGCCAGGAAAGGAAGCACATGGGACCACAATATCTTAGACATACCACTATCCCTGGCAAATGATTATATGCGATGGCTCCTTGGACCATCACTTCAATAGTAAGGATGCTGTACCGTTGGTAAGCGAGCTGAGATCGCAGTGCTCACTTGTGTTCCTCCAGACAGTAGCACAACGGACATTCATTTCCAAATAAATGTGTAATTTGTTTTAATGAAGATATGTTGTCAGTGTGCATCATTCCACACTGCTATCTGTGAAACCGCTGAAAATGAAGATGACACGAAGAACGATGGCAGCACTCTATTATGACATGTGCCCGCCCGCACTCTCTCAAAACTCAACAGTCTGCATCTCAATATCACCAACTTCCATAGTTAATTGTTACAGGGTGAGTAAATTTTTATGGCAATGAATTTACTTTGCTCTGTATATTTACCCCCACCACCAACGTTATTGAATCATAGTAGCAAGAGTTCCAAATTCCCTTTTATGACTAGGTAACCACAAAAACCAAAGTACCCAAATATTTTTTTTTTTTAGAAATGCATTACGCTTCATACTCCCTGCATGATATTCTCAACTAGAATGATTGATGAATGTACAACTTCAAAATAATCACATTGCTAATACTCGTTATACAAGCACACAATAGCATAAAACAGAAGTGAGACTCTTGCTAATTAATTACATTAATGCATTGTTATGCTGCTGAAAATACCAAAGCCTTACCTTATAATTAACTAGTTTTAAAATTTTCTTTGACTGACCCATTGAAGTATCATCAAGGTCATAATCATCGAGGTAGTAAGGAAGATCTTGAAGTGATGGATTTATAATATAATTTCTTAACAGTCTTGTAGCTAATCTTGGATCATCTTGTTTGATATTAGGCCCATTAAATTCATCATCTAAACATAAAATCAAATTTTTTATGATAAGTGAACTTATTCTTTAGAAATAAAGCTCAACCAGGAGACAAGAGAAACTCATATGAATACAAACACTATTAACTCATAAGCTATTTGAACAGTCCTAAACAATTAAACAGAATAAAACTGAATATTGACATAGAGACTGATTTTTATTTGAATCAGAAATGTAATAGTCAACTCATATAAGCATCCAACAATATGCTGACACAACATGCAACCATCTTGAGTCAGAAGCTGCCAAAAATCAGCATCATGAATAAAATATAACACCAGTTATAAAAAAAAACCAGTTTAAAATAAAACTTAAGGGACTAGACTGCCAGTTGTTAAGTACAATACTGGGCACTGATTGACGAATGGCATTCAGACATGTTGCTAGCCAGTGAAGCCATTTTGCTGACGTGCAGTTGGAGTTTGAGGTGTAAGTGGTTATTTCAGTTCTGTATTCTGTAGAACAAAACAAGGAGAAGTGAGTTTTGGCAACATATGTAAAATACAATATTTTTAACTCAGGTGACACGGAGCTCAAAAATTTAAAGTTAGATCATTCAATGTCTACATTTGAGGAATATTAAACATTCAACTCTGTTCACGCTATTTTTTTTAGTAGTAATAAACTGTATTAAATAGGTTTATTCACAATTGAGATTTAAGTTGTTGGCTTTAAATGACAGTCCAATCTAGTTTTTCTGTTAACTAGCATGCTACTAACTGCAGCATCTTCTGCAAACAGGATGAGTATGATATCTCAATTAAAGCAGAATGGTAAGAAATTGATATAATTAAGGAANCATAAAATTTTAGTTTATCTATGAGCATATAATGATTTACTCAGTCTAAAACTTTGGTTACCTAGATTTCAAAATATTTCAATTGATGACTAATTTTTTATGAAGTACTTAATATTACAACTAATTAATAAACTGCCTTATTTATGAAAATTTTCATTCTGAAGTCAACTGGAAAAGACAAGAAATTTATGTAACTCTCAAAATGATGCAAGAAAAATATTTAACAGAGAAATAAGTCTACGATTGGGTACAATGGTTTTGCCATCTTTCACTTTACTGCTAGTAAAACTTACCTTAAAGCACAAAAAAAGTAACAATTTCCACCTTCATGAACTAATGCAAAATGCTGGGTACCAAAATTTGCCCAAAGATGCAATAATTTGAAAATGTCCACGCCACAAAAAATATTTTTCAAAAATGATTTTCTTTTAATGAATTTTAAAACAAACACACAAATTACTTTGAAAGTTTTCAGGCGTACAGTAAAGAAAACTGGGATGCATTCATAACTATATATATATATATATAGTTTCAAAAAAATAATTTAAAAAAGCTCTATGTATTAATTTGTAGTCATGCATTGAGATTCCCTGATAAGAAAAGTGCATCATGCATCAATGTCACTATGTTCTACAGCCATATTAAATTATGTTATTTTAAACATGATGCAACATACCAAAAACTGTGTGTTCACTCAGAATGACTAAAATACAAAATGCAAGAGAAACTGAAAAAACAACTGTAAATACAAGAAAATGGAAACCTCCCGATTCTAATTAAATGTGATGCCATCACCTGCAATGTCATAAGATTTTAAATCACTGCAAAATATTATGCATAAATTGAACTGACACAATTGTAACTGAAGTCAATTGTAACAGTGAGCTCATTAGCTTTATTTACTAGATGCTATCACCACATCTAACTAGGTATTTACAGGCCTACATGCTGTAATTTTATTTAACTTTATGAAATTAGTTTAAAATGAATCCATTTGTTCTGTGTGCATTAAAATAATTCTTATTCTGCAGAAACAAGCAGTAGCTTGATGACTTTCTTCTAGTTTGATTGCAGGCTATTTAACATAATTTCCTTTCTTTCTTATTTCAAATATGAGCAACAACAAACTAATGAGGTACTCATTCTTAAGGCTAGGAAGTTGTCAGACTAGCTGACATTTGAGATAACATTAAGTCCTACTATGATATCATGCTTAAGCTATGGGAAATTCCAACTTTATGATAAACACAGCACAAGCAGTTCAATTTTCTCATTAGAACAGTGTTAAATTCAACAATTAAATCCCCATATACTAAAATAATTTGGATTATATCTGTACACTGCACATAAGAGAAAAATGTTAAAAGGACAATATATGCTGCNCATATACTAAAATAATTTGGATTATATCTGTACACTGCACATAAGAGAAAAATGTTAAAAGGACAATATATGCTGCAAAAATAAACAAAAAAACCACCAAACTTTTTATGTCTGGTGTGGGGTACATTATCATCATACTAAAATATGTACAAGAAAAGTGAACATGTTGTATACATTTTATTCCTTATGCAAAAAACACTTGCAGAAAAATTTTCACAACCCCAATATGGCCACATTTTAAAGTGAAATTACACATCCAAAGGAATGCAAATTTTAGCACAATTATGTCTATAAACAAATACATAAACACATTTACTGTTAAATAATTTCTCTCTGAATCAAAACAATTGGGCAGCTGAGTCTGGAGTAAAATGTGGCTAAAATCTTAAGAGGAGAATCCACAGAATTCACCATCGTTGGTCATTCAAATTCAATACTATAAATTTGTTTATCAATATAATGATTTATAGCTGTCTAATTCATTTATCTTGTTACAATGAGTATTTTCATGATTTCGCTATGAAATATTGCAAGCTTAAGGTAAAATTTGTGAGTGCCGTGCAACTTAGTGTTCGCTATGCACCACAATTTCCTTATATACAGGAGGACTACTTTCAGAGCACTCGGCAATCACTGTGCTATCAGACAGCAGTTGGCAGACAAGTGCTATCAGGTGCTAGGAGGTCGTAGCAGCTACCACAGGCAGAACTCATGATTACTGGCCACATACTGTGAACTGGCCTAAAACACACATAGAGTAGAACGATAAACGACGTGTACAAAGCCGTTTTGTGACCATGTACTACATAGAATGCAATATTTTAAATAATATTATTTTTAATTTCATGTGGTAAAACAATATATTATTTCTTATTCCAAACAATAAAACATATATGGTTTTGTTCCTCTAACATGACCATAGATATGACATCAAGGATNATTATTTCTTATTCCAAACAATAAAACATATATGGTTTTGTTCCTCTAACATGACCATAGATATGACATCAAGGATATACATAGCAGTCCTTCCCCTTTAAAGTAAATGCTTAACACATTAAATTTAACAGTTCTTTAGGTCTTTTAAAAGTTGAGTTTTTTTCACTATTCGACCACTTCTTGTTTGTACTTCTTGGGGTCCGTTCCGAAGACGGCCGAGCTGGTGTTGAAATATGCTGTGGTAGTTGTGATGTTCCCTAGTCTTCTTGAGTAGGCTTCACTTCCTTGGATGGGTTGCAGGGGTGTGCAAAATCCTGATAATTTTTACTAGAGTTGATTACATACGGACAAA
Organism: Clitarchus hookeri; assembly: GCA_002778355.1. Classification (NCBI taxonomy): domain Eukaryota; kingdom Metazoa; phylum Arthropoda; class Insecta; order Phasmatodea; family Phasmatidae; genus Clitarchus; species Clitarchus hookeri. The sequence goes on from NQII01004661.1 coordinate 96,753, forward strand.
ATGCCATCTTCCTTGACTACTTTCTGACCAACTTTTCTAATGTGATCTGTGATATAAGACTGTGGTATTTCCACTTCTAAATGTATAACGCAAATCACCTTTCTTCTGGGACACAGTTCCAAAGTCCCACTTGTCAACTGGAGTGCTACGAGTACGAAAGACCACACTACTGCCTTCCTCGAATGATTGTTTCACAAGGTCTAAATTTATTCTTAGCTGACACCCCAAAAACAGAAATGTGGGACACTAACCTGTGATAATATGTGGAGCACTTTGGACTGCAGTAAACAATTTTGTTATGCAGTCTTCAATGTTATCACCTTCATAAATGGCTGCTCTTAAAGAGTTTCTGAATGTATGCACCCCCTTTTCAGCAAGACCACTAGTCAAAGTGTGGCAAAGAGCTATAAGGCACAATGTCTAGTCTAGTACGAAAGTAATCAAGTTCAATGCTATTGAAATGAGGTCCATTGTCTAAAACCAAAATGTGTGGAATACCAAAGTTGCAAAAAAAATGTCTCAAAAATTGTTACGGTAATTGATGAAGTGATATTCTTAACTGGGCACAAATGAACCCATCTGCTGTATGCATCCATGATGATGTAGTAGTATGTTCCTCTATAAGGTCCTGCATAGTCAATATACGTTCTTTCCATTGGTGANATGCATCCATGATGATGTAGTAGTATGTTCCTCTATAAGGTCCTGCATAGTCAATATACGTTCTTTCCATTGGTGAAGATCGACACTGCCACCTTTGGAAAGGTATCACAGTGGGATTGCTCTTCAATCACAGACACAACTCACAATTAGAAATTCGCTCTTCAATGTCTTTATTTGTNAATTAGAAATTCGCTCTTCAATGTCTTTATTTGTGTTTGGCCACCAAACATAGTTTTACGCAAGAGCCTTACATTTTACTATGCCAAAATATGTTTCAAGGAGTTCTTCAAGTACTCTGGGTTTTAACCTATTTGGTATGTAGACTTAGTGTCCCAGAACAGACAGTTGTGCATCAGAGAAAATTCTGTCAGAGAGAGGTTCCATAATTGTCTTGGAGGTAACGTGGTGCCTGCCTTTAGAGCCTCTGTTATTTGAAAAGCTTCCTTATCGAATGAGAGTTCTTAATTACATCCTTTGGAGAAACTGGTATGGTTTATAATTGCCCTAGTACAAAAATTTATATGTCTGGCGAGCTGTCATCTTGTGTTCCTTCTTTTTGTTCAGCAATAGATGTGCTCTCATTTACTGGTATGAGAGCTTCTTATTCAATGATGATGACATCTCTGCTAGTTGTCATAGATTTAGTCCTTGGGTTGTAAAGTCTGTAACCTTTGACATTTTCTGGAAATCCCATCAATATATGTTTCTCTGACTTCTTGTCCCATTTTTGTCTTCTTTCCTTTGCTACATGAACCATCACAGTACTGCCAAATATTATCAGATGGTTTATGTCAGGTTTTCTTCCTGTCCACATTTCAAATGGCGTTTTCCCATCCAACACAGATGCTACAATTCAATTCTGAAGATAAACAGCTGTGTTTGTCGCCTCAACCCAAAATTCTTTGCCTAAGTTTGCGTCAAACAACAGGCACCTCGCTTTCTCCACGATTGTGCGATTACGGCTTTCACATAATCCATTTTGCTCTGGTGTGTAAGCATATGTTTTTTGATGATTAATCCCTTCCTTTAGCAAGTATCTATAAAATTCTCTATTACAAAACTCACCTCCATTGTCACTTCTCAATGTTTTGATTCTTTTGCTAGTTTCATTTTCCACTTTTGCTCTAAATTCCTTAAAACAAGTCAAGGCTTCGCTTTTGTATCATAGAAAATATACAAATATCATGCAACTATAATCATCGACAAACAACAAAGTATTTAGAACCACCAATGGATTCTTTCTCCACAGGTCCACAAATGACTGTGTGAACTACTCCGAGTATCTCATTACTTCTTGAACCAACATGAGCAAAAGGCAGTCTACTTTACTTACCTTCACAGCAAACTGCGCAAGATGACTTACTTATGTCAGCTTTTTCATCAAGGTCAATACCCTCTGTGACAGTTTTCATTTTATTCAAATAGTTGCTGTTTATGTGACCTAACCTGCGATTCCATGTGCTTGCCATTTGCATTACATACGACGTCATAGAATTGCTGCTTTCCAGGCGAATCGAGATTAAATTCCGCAGTAAACTTATTCTTCTAGAAATACCTGCATCGTCGAATAGAGCCTTCAGCTTGTCCCACAGTTCTTTTGAGGTCGTCACATTCTTAATATGAATTAATAACGTCGAATCGATGGTCATGATCAGTTTAGCCTTGGTCTTCGCGTTATCTGCGGCTTCTACACTTTTCCCGGTAACTGGTTTAATGCAATGCAGCATGCCCTCCAGGATTAGAAAGTTCTCCGCTGCAAAAGTCCACTCACTGTAGTTTTCCCGACCCTTCAACTTAGGTACGTTGACTAGATAGTTCGACACCATATTTAGCTTACATGAATACAAATACTATCACTGTCGTATACAGTCGCGAGAAATACAGTTAACGTTTATTTGTACTGGAATTATGGGTCTGGGCCCATAACCTAAAATGAAACAACTGTGCTAGTTACTGACTAGTGATCAAATGAATATATTTAAATAACCAAAGAGTACAAACTAACTAGATGGCAGCAGTAGTTATTATAACAACAAAAGTTTAGTGTGCAACAGAAGTTGTGCGTGCACAGTGTAACGAAATTTGACAGTGAACGTGGTAGGGGTATGACCCAACGCGCATGCGCATATAGTTGCACGTGCACAACAGTAAACGTGGTAGGGGTATGAACCAACGTGCATCATCTAGCTATATACAAACGCAAGGTACACAACATAGTACGTGTTTATATTTAAAACCGACAGAAAATCAGTTCATGTAATAAGCAAATTGAAAAACATTTCATTTATATAGTTTGAATTCAATTATGATATGGGACAAGATCTGAATGAATATTAGTGTGAAATGGTAACTAAAATAAAATTTTATTACGTATGTCACGCCAAAGAAGTATAACTTCTAAGACGCGTAGATAAGTACACACACCCATTTTTTATAACTCTGATAGTCTTAGAGTTATAAGATTTATGTTGACTAGTTAAGCTCTAAATACCTTTTTAATTCATAAAAATATTATCTAAATAAAAGTAAAAAATTGAATGACACTTAAAATAACATTTTGAAAATAAAATACAGTGTGTTCCTGCTAAGAACAAGATAAGAGAGTAGTTGCAAGGGCTTCACTGTAATCCAAAGGTCATTTGTACATTGTTAGCATGCCAAGATGGTAAAGGCGAACCCCATTCGTAAAGTAAACAGAGTATGAACAGGGCCACATAGTGGGAACATGTTGAATGAGACGTGTCAACAGTGCATCGATGGTGGCACAGTTGGTCAGAGGAAGCTGCACATACCCGTAAACCTGGTTTCGGAAGTCGGTGACGTACGAATGCATACCAAGACCGTTGCATTGTATGAGCAGCCATAGCAGATTGCACGGCAACCGTAGAACAGATTAGAGGTCTGCTAGGATGATCCGCATTTGTTTATGTCAAGCTGTCTACTGTCACACATGCCATTAGTCAGACTTCCCCTCGCACCTCGGCATCGTGCAGCCTGCGTCCGGTGGTGTAAAGAAAGGAGGGGAGAATGGCTAAGCATTGTTTCCAGTGATAAGTCCTGATTCTGCCTTGGGAGTAATGTCAGCCTGGTAAGCGACATCTTCCACAGTAAGAGACTTGGGACCAACTCCTGGGATAATGGTTCGAAGGAACAACATCCCACAATAACCATTCATGTCTGGTGTTAATACAAGAAAAATTGACCAGAGTACGGTACATTCATAACATCATCCAACCCGTTTTGCTACTATTTTTGCAGGGGCCGGGAGATGCGCTATTTCAGCAGGACAATGCTCGTTCACATTTTGCTCGTGCAACCCAACATGCTGTCAACTTCCTTTCCTCCATTGAGCATGTGTGGGACTGGGTTGGACATTGCCTGACCCAACCTCTTGCCCAGCTGAGCCACCAAATGCAATGTGTGTGGAATTTCTACCTGCATTGCTGCTCGAGAAAGGCACACTAAATACTGAATGATCTCTTAGCACACATTTGCAGACATCATTATCTGCAGATACTCTTGTGCCAGTGATCATGTTCTATATACTAGTACTGTACGCAAATAAAATTTGTATCTCTTGCAAAGCATCAGTCAATGTGTTCTTTATTTGATTTTCCAGTTACTCTCTCATATATTGTCCTCCTAGTATTCATCCATTGTATTAGTTAAAATAATTTTATTTATATTTTCTGTTTTTGTATATGTAACTTAATTTTTATTGTTTATTTATTGCTTTGACTTAACTCACCATTGCTCACCCTATTTTAAATTGATTTTAAGATAAAGCCAGAAAACCTAACCATTTTAATTAAAGTAGGAATGTAAATTCTTTACTAATGATATAATTATTTAATTAATTTAAAATAAATTTTTTATGTTATTGACTTCTAAACTTTCTTAACGTTAACTCCCCTTCCCATATTTTGTTGTTACTACATTAAAGTCAGATTTTGTAATTTGGTTATGCATAGCCATCTTCATTTTTCGTTCATAAGGGACAGACTGTCAAATTTTTACAGTGTTTGACTTTGTAAATTAGTTGCACCATCCTAATGGCTAGGGTAGCATTTCTGCAATTAAAGTAGGCTGTATAGCTAAGACAAAGGTGAGATATGACTAAGAACGTTATGGAGTTAACTCAAAAAAACATTCAAATGACATCCTGACATTGAACAACTCCATTAATGACTCTCTGGGTAACTTAATTCCACATCTGATAAACTTTCTTAGAAGAGATTACTCTTTGAATGAAACTGTTGCCTTTTGTAGAAAAAAAAATACAGAACATATCTGTATTTCAGATAGATAATGAACACAAACATTGTAGAGTGAGTGAGTGAGTGAAGAGATTTGGGCGGCTCTTAACATCGAGGTCTTCACAGCTGATGAGGGTGAAGCGGTGTGAGTATGGAGCAGCACTGGAATGAAAGAGCAGGGGAAACGGGAGATCCCCAAGAAAACCTGCTGACCAGCTGCATCATCCAGCACAATTCCCACATGCGAAAATCTGAGAGCGACCCCGCTAGGAATCAAATCCGGTTCGCCTCGGTGGGAAGTGAGTAGTCTAACCACTACAAGACTGCGGCCCCAGCACCATAGAAAAATGCACTGCCAAATGCTTAAGTTTTGAAATCTTGAAAACAAAACACTCAGTTGAGTTGAGTGATTTGGGCGTCTCTTAACAACAAGGTCTTGAGAGTCGATGAGGATGAAATGAGATGAGAATGGAGCAGCACCAGAATGCAAGGGTGGGGGAAACTTGAGATCTCCAAGAAAACCCGCCGACCAGCAACATTGTCTGGCACGATTCCCACTTGTGAAAATTTGGGAGTGACCGGGCCAGGGATTGAACCCGGTTCGCCTTGGTGGGAGGCGAACAGTCTAACCGCTCAACCACCGCAACCCCTCAAAATACTCAGCATCCCAGAAATACACTGGACCAGTTATAACAGATGCATCAGTTTATTTCTAAATGCATTCCTATACAGAATAGAAACAGTGTCAGAAATATAACCAATATGCATCAAATTATAATCAATTTCAAATTTTTTTAATTACTTTGTTAGGAAATGTTTTGTCATAACTTTAAAGCAGTAAATATTGCAGTAGTTGAAAGCCACTAGATTGGCTAACCTGGAAGAGAGAATGTTTGAGTTAAAGATAACGGTCAGAATTACGAGATGTACAGGACAATGTATTATTGGACTGTATTTGTCAATGTGAAACAAATTAAACATGTTGTTATAGATAACATTACAGTGAACTTACAAGTTAAACAGTTAAAGCATTCATTTGTACTTGTTAGGCCTAGGTATATAAAAATATGGGTTAATACAAGAAGTTATAAACCAAAATGTAATGCCATAGAAAAATATTAAAACTACACAGAAAATATTTGTCATGATGGCTGTGATATTCCAAAGTATAAATGAAGCTCTATCATTCATCCACAGTCGCACAGAGATTATCCCGTAAATGTTTGCTACTTCTTATGCGAGGTCAAAATCACTACTACTATGAAATTGTAAAAACATCCCCATTTATAATGAGTGCAGGCACAAACATATTATATGTATATATATATATATATATATTACAGGGGCACTCTGGGAAAACACACACAAATTAGCCTCTAGATAATGTTAACTTTTACCTTCAGTATGGTTCAATACTTGTGTCTGTTCACTGACCGACTCCCTAGGGGACTGATACACAACTACTTTTTCCTTGTCGTCCCCAAGTTGACCGTACAAGATGAATATTGCAAAACAGAATACAACAAAAATAAGAAGAACAGTCACAAAATTCCGTTTGATAACCATGGTTTCGGAAACAAGTTGTTAATGTTGACGGTTGTGTATTAAAGTCACCCGTTTCCTGCCTTTTAGGCACTCGGGGAGTGCTGACGGTATGGAAATTCTTTCATGTATATTCCTTATTTGGTCTTCATAACCAGAAGGAAAAAATCTGCAACATAAAAGACACACTGTAAGAATATAACTGGCAATCAGATGGAAGCAAAGGATGAGGATAATGTTGAAAAGTGTGTGGTAGAAGGCATGTATGTGACCAGAGAAAGCAAGATATACAAAACACTTAGATGGTTTATAAATAAATAAGATCATATGGTACAGTTATATCTAGATGCACATTAGAGTAACATTTTGATGTTTAGTTATAATCAGTATTTTTTCATGTAAAAACCACACATTTCAATAAAAAAAATTTAATATCATGAAGAGGTGTGCATTAAGAAAAGTATGAATCACATGACACTTGGGAATATTCCTTATTATAATAATGCCACATAAAAAAACCAAATAAGTTTCTATTATGTATGTACGATAAACTAAAAGCTCCAATAAGTTGCCACTATGGCTGTGCTCTCTTCTTCAGAGGTACACACATTTTTACTAGTTCTCTGTTTTATGCTCTATTCTAGAGCCACCTGTTTTCTGCGAAAAGATTCAAGGAGCAGTTTTACTGCAAAACAAGTTAGTTCAAGACCTATTTCGAGGTTGAATGATTTCAACTCTCAGGCGTCTTAGGTGCTTGCCAGCGAATCACCAATGTTCAGTGTCAGGGTAATTTAATTCTGATTGGCCAATTGAAATTTAGCCTACATGTAAATCTTTTCATGAAAAACAGGTGTTTATTTCAAGTTTTGAAAATTCCACACACTTATGGGAACACACACAAGACTTCAGATAGCTTCAGTTAAAGGCACTGTGGGTAACAACACAGGTTACAAGTTGTTTTCCCAGTCAGCGAAAGGACAAATGTCACTGAAGACAAACTGTGAATTGTTTGCTTCATACAAAAGTTCCAACGTTTGAGAAAGATGGTGAGGATTAACACACCTTACCCCTCGACATCATTGTAACAATCTTGCTTACAATATCACTATATTTCCATGTGTTCTGGCGAAACCGAGGCATTGTAAACCCTTCCCCTTCCACCAACGGTGGATACTTAACAATGATGATGACAGAGCCATTATTCTAGAAGTGGCATATTTTAGTATAATTTAGAAGACTCAACGCATATAGTTGGAGGCACTTAAGAGAATAGTCAAAGAAGTTTTCATAACAGCTTGCGGAAGTTGGAATATTGCCTTTGCAGCCCTAGATAAGTACTTAGAAACAGAAATAACAATAACATATATTCCAGAGGTCATATTTTGGGAAATATTGGATAGTACCTTGCTTACTTTCATTCAAATTTCTATACCATGCAAGTGTACAGAGAACACGGAACATGTATTAGCAGCTACTGTCACCAATGTTTCTCAGTTGCGATCAAAAAGTAGTGAATGATTTCATTGAAATTTGACCATTTTTCGCAGGAGGCTCATTTTGCTGAAAAAGTAGGTAGAAATTGCAAGTCTGTATCTTTATCCGTTAAGTGTTTTAAACTGTTGGGATTGTGCATGAACTCGCAACTATTTTTCAAATAAAAAATAATATTAGTTCTTCCCTGAGAGGAAACCATATTTATTTTTAAGCAGACGATAATAAAGTCTTGACTCGTGCTTAGTCGACGCAGATAATGTGTAGCACAACAGTTGCCTCTGGTGTTCAGTGTAGCCCAGTGGCCCGTACCACTCCGGGCTTCGAATGATCCTCGCTGTTTTTCATTTGCTTGCATGTAAAGTTTTCGTTGAATTTATGGTGCTAAGTAAACCTTGTGCTAGCATACGCAATTGTAAGAGAAGTGGTTAACAAACAAATTTGACAGAAATAGAGTGTGATGGTGAACGTACATTGCCTCCGAGATGCATCTACATCAAAAGCAATATTTTTGTCACTTAGGAAAAATAGATTTCTCAGGAAACCAGTTACAGAAACCAAGACTGTCTTTGGAGAGTGGCGTTAAAATTTTACGATAAGGGGGAAAATTCAGACAAAAAATTTACGGCCGTAATGTGTGAGAAAATAAGTTATACGATTTCAGCAAATTCTACGACAAGATTTAAGATTTTTTCAAAGTGTCGGTTTTTGTTATAAGAAATTGAATGACGGGCAGAAGTTTGTAATGGAAAATAATAGCATTACAACTGTTTGGACAGGGAAGAGGAGTGCGTGTTGCCATTATAAGCTACGACACTAAGATAAATTATTTTTTCAATGCTACACACAACTAAATAAATGAAAATTATTACATATACATTTTATATATGTTTTTAATATGTAAATTTTAAGTGTCGCAAAGTTTTTATTACAAACGTAAAATTTAGCAGTTCTTCTGCCCAGGCAGTTTCCTAAATATATAAACTTCCAAATATGTTGTATGTGTTTCATAGATTTCGGTTTCTACTACAATGCAAATGTTCATTACGTAAAGATTTGTAATTTATGTAACTACAGTGGAGATTTCATGGCACACATATTATGATAGGAAGGGAGCTTGATAAGCGAGACAAAAGGGCCTGGTACTGCTCAGCGATAGGCTGAGCGGCCAAGAAGTTCTGTGTCTGGTATAGCTGATGTTGAAAACCTTGAGGAAATTAATTAAAAAAATTTTTTAACAGTAAAATAATAATGAAAATGAGAGATGAAATTTTCATGGTTTCAAACACGTAACACATTTTGTTTATTACGATGGCAATAAATAGCCAAAAAAATACCTAGCTGCTTGTTAGAAACTNTCATGGTTTCAAACACGTAACACATTTTGTTTATTACGATGGCAATAAATAGCCAAAAAAATACCTAGCTGCTTGTCAGAAACTCTGTTTCGTGACATTGTCTGTTAAGACTCATATTGCATGGAGCCCATTTCAGGAGTGGATTAGATAANTCTGTTAAGACTCATATTGCATGGAGCCCATTTCAGGAGTGGATTAGATAACGAATTCATTGGGCAAACTGCTCAACTGCATTTCTTAGTGAAGGAGTTACGTGCCACAAGCTACTTTGTTACTATTCAAACATTGCGGTTTGCACATAAAGTACATTAATTTATTTTGAAAAATTTGTGTGCAAGTTAAATGTATCATTTACAAAAATGTTATACCCCAGGCTTATATTGCACTGTGCTAGAATGCATATTTGGTTGTGTGCAGACTTACAGTGCAAAGGATTCCAGATTCGAGTCTTGGGGAAGGCATTAGTGTGAAATTCATATTCTGTGTCTATAGATCAGTGGCACATGCATAACATTACAAAATATTTAAAAAACAAAATCATAGATTTATAAATAATATATTATGTAAGTCTATAAAACTAAAGTCTGTGGGCCCAAAAATTTTTTCATCCAAAACAGTTAAATTTTATTTATTCATATAAATATATAAAAAATTACACCTTCTTTAAAATTGCACAAGAACTAAACATTGAAACAAGTTATGATGACTCCTTATAATTTTTTTTTTGGAAGCAGTTTTCCAACAATGGCCGAGAGTGCCTCGACCATCTGTGCCGACAAATGTAATATTTCACATGGGGCAGTGCAATGATATCGCTGGGTGTCGCTGGTCAGCATCACATTCCCTTGCCTCGCCCTGCTTGCGAGAGTGAAGGAATGTTTGAAGGTAAGAGTTGTTACAAAAGAAAAGTAGGCTGTGATTACAAAGGCAAGTCACCGCATGCCACCACAATAAGCCCATGCAGCTCGCACGCTCCTGACCTGGATTGAATTTCTATTTTTATCTTAAAGAATTTTTTGATCCATTGGCCTTGCCTCTCTCAGCAAGACTCTCAACGGTTAAGCAGTACCTGTCGACCTTTGTTGCAGACAACCAAAAGGACTAGGATTCAAAGGTGGCGTCATTTCTCCTTGCTTACTGCTCGGCAGTTCACAAGTCCACATGGGTAAGACAATCAAGGATGCTGTTTGGAAGAGATATATGCCTCTCTGGTGACCTGCTGTTTAGCCAACCGAAAAAAAAAGGAAGCTACAGCTCTTGATTATGCCAGCAAATTTCGTGAGAGACTAGTTGGCATTCATGATTTTGCTAGACAGCCCCTCAGAATAAATAGCAACAGGATGAAGATGCGGTATGAAAGGAGAATGTCAGACTAGGTATTTCGAGGAGGACAAATGGTGTGGCTCTACAACCCAGAGGCAAAAAGAGTACTTACTACCTGAAACTACAGCGATGTTGGGAAGGACCCTTTAGGATTCTGAAGAAGATCAATGATGTGGTCTTTCAAATTTGTTGTAAAGGCGCTCAGACGAAGCCGAACATTGTCCACATTGACAAACTAGTACTCTATGAAGGTCCAGATGCTGTAGTACGCTCTGGATAAACAAATTTGAGGAGGGGGCAATGTTACGTGTTGCTGTTCCCTTGCCCCATCCTGCTCATAAGAGTGAAGGAATGTTTGAAGGTCTCGGCTATAATTTAAGAACATTGGGCGGTGATTGCCAATGCAAGTCACCGAATGCCGCTGCGATAAGCCCATCATGGCTCGCATGCTCCTGACCTCAGGTGGATTGAATCACTGCATTTATCTGAAAGAATTTTCTGGTTCATTGGTCTTGCCCCTCTCAGGGGAAACCTTCCAGATCGGGCAACTGAGATTATTTAAGCGCAACGGGCCTCTGGGCTGACAGTTTTTGAGAGTCAAGAGGTTGGAGGATTGTGCGATCTTAAGCTACAAGACAGCAAAGCTGTGGGCCAGCAGTGTGTCGAGTGGTGACGAAAATGACCAGCTGGGATGACGTCTGCGGACAGCGAGCACTGGTGCAGTGGATAGAGAGAGAATGGTGGGCGAGACTATTGAACTGGATGCGTGAGAGTAAGACTTTTCCAATGATGGCAACAGACAGGTGTAACGTGTTAATAATGAGTGTGAATTAAGTGAATACAAACAATATAGACACATTGAGAAAGAATTTAATTAGAATTGAGACAGACATTAAATATTGCACTCACTGTGAATAATAAGAGTAATAGTAGAGATAGATAGTTTAATGTTGTAAATAACTGTTGTTTGAATAAATTAAAATCAAATTTAGTTCTTTTATTTTTATAAAGACCTCCATCGCTCACAAACTCTGATACGCCTTTCTGGCATCTAGTAGCAATATTAATTGGGGTCCCAATTAATCTTACATTATTTATTATGTCATTTAACCCTCCACCCACAAAGATGTTCCACAGTGATGGAAGCTGATAATAATGTTGAGGACTTTCTAAGAAACGAACAAATGTATGACTTGAGACATCGCACTGTGGTAGCCGCCAGAGACTCCATCATCTACTTGAAAATTTTGTTTCCAAAGCCATGTGAAGACGTGAACTTGGAGGAAATCGGACCTTTCAATCATCTGTTACATAATTATACTTTGCAAGACACAATCGCTTCGTGAAAAATAAGTAGTTACTTTTTGTTATTACACCTAGCTGTCTTGGGGCCATGGTGATGTAGTGATTAGACTACTCGCCTCCCACCAAGGCGACATGGGTTCGATTCCTAGCGGGGCCGCCTCCGGATTTTCGCACGTGGGAATTGTGCCGGACGATGCCGCTGGTTGGCGGGTTTTCTCGGGAATCTTGTTTCCCCCACCCTTGCATTTTGGCACTGCTCCATACTCACCTCGCTTCACCATCATCTGCTCTCAAGACCTCGATGTTAAGAGTCACTCAAATCTCTTCACTCCACTCCACTCATCCAGCGGTTCATTTGTAGTTGCAAGATTACATTGTTTGTATTATTAGAATTGTTGTGGTGCTTAAGTCATACAGATTTATTAATCAAGTAGTGTTCACTAGTGTTTCAAATTTCAAGTGCCATTGCTTCACAGACAATTCCCAAAATATTAAATTATGTCAAAAAAAAAAAAAAAAGTGATCTTATAAAAATTAAACACAGCCAAAATATCAACAAATATGAAACAACTGAAATCTAAACAAACTGATCGATACAAAATAAAGAAGTTAAATTTATTACATATTTAGGTGGCTGTAAAATAACACATAGCAAAGTTTCAAATATTTCAAATAAACTTCACATAAAATAAAATATTGAATTGGAAACATAAAATCATTTTTCTTGTGAACTTCAATATAAATTATATTTGTGAACATCTCTGTTAGTACCAGTGCAGAAACAGTCCAAGTATGCCACCTACGTATAGCATGTACAGACGTTCAACAAATAGTTTAAATTATTGTTGCAGCATTTTGGGAAGAGCAAATATATCACAACATGGCAGTTTATTTGTGTTTTATACACCTCTATTGCAGACTGAATTCTATACAAATACGGCATAAAGATTTGACATTTTAAGTGTTTTCCGAACCACTTGATCGTGGTTTACCTATTAAGTAGTCTAAACAGATGGTGCAATGAATAAAAGAAGGTAAGGTGACAAGCAATGACAAAGTCACTGCGACTTCAGTGTCACTATTCCAGAAATTTTGTCACCACACCCATTTCTACTTTAGAAGAAAACTGGTTGGAATATTATTTGCGAAGTGAAATTACAAAAGATGCTACATCATGTCAAAACCAAAAAGGGATTGTTCACTATTCAAAAACTGTAGGAGTTTCCACTGAAGTAATAACTTCTTTAACAGATTTAACCACAAACATGTAAATTTTGTTCCCAATCTTAAAAAAGGAAAAGAGCCTGTTTAGTGTCCTACAAAACCTCTAACGTTTATTAAAGGCTCTCGAGNGTTCCCAATCTTAAAAAAGGAAAAGAGCCTGTTTAGTGTCCTACAAAACCTCTAACGTTTATTAAAGGCTCTCGAGACCTTGATGTTGAAAGCAGCCCAGGGTCTATTTCAAATCTAAACAACAATGCTGCAGGGGACACGGTGGCCGAGTGGTTACGCTGCTCACTTCCCACCAAGACGAACCAGTGTCACTCCCGAATCATGCTGGACGATGCCGCTGGTCGGCTGGTTTTCTCTGGGATCTCCTGTTTCCCCTGCCTTTGTATTCTGACGCTGCTTTATACTCACCTCATTTCACCCTCATCGGCTTTCTTCGTTAAGAGCTGCCCAAATCTCTCAACTCTACTNGTTCCCAATCTTAAAAAAGGAAAAGAGCCTGTTTAGTGTCCTACAAAACCTCTAACGTTTATTAAAGGCTCTCGAAACCTTGATGTTGAAAGCAGCCCAGGGTCTATTTCAAATCTAAACAACAATGCTGCAGGGGACACAGTGGCCGAGTGGTTACGCTGCTCACTTCCCACCAAGACGAACCAGTGTCACTCCCGAATCATGCTGGACGATGCCGCTGGTCGGCTGGTTTTCTCTGGGATCTCCTGTTTCCCCTGCCTTTGTATTCTGGCGCTGCTTTATACTCACCTCATTTCACCCTCATCGGCTTTCTTCGTTAAGAGCTGCCCAAATCTCTCAACTCTACTNCGCTGCTTTATACTCACCTCATTTCACCCTCATCGGCTTTCTTCGTTAAGAGCTGCCCAAATCTCTCAACTCTACTCGACTAATAAACCACACGCAATGCAGTTCACATCAAGGTAGACTCACATCAGCAGTCGTTTCCCACAGTACACAAACTGTATGAAGTTATGTCCAAGAACAGCCCTGGTAAAAATGCCATCTCAAACTAACTGCCAGATGTTTGTTAATTCATTGAAATGTGGCATAGATAAAAATGTGGGGCCTTTATAGGGTATAATCATCGGTCTGAAAATAGAGAAATATGGTTTCTTTATATATCAGAAAATTCCACTCTTGAGAGTTATACTTGATGGACTGGTGTCTGATTACAGGATTGCTGAGGTTAAATTTCTATTTTCTGCAAAAGGCCTCACCTGGAAAGAAACAAATTTTTTTCCCAGGGAAATAACATTCTGGAATATGGGAAAAGATAAGAAAGCAATAAGTGGAGGAAACAAAAATCAAGCATTTCTTCAGGGTAGGATTACAGCTTCATGTTGGAAATGGGAATAGAAAGTTTGAATTAGACAATTCTGTTGTGTTGAGGTCAATGTATTTAACTTTTCGACATTCGTTTTTGCATTTTCCCATGATTTTTAAGCACAATTCCCCAGATATTATTACACCTGCCCATCACAAATTCTGTTAGGATGTGGACGAAATAGAAAAAAGCACCTTTAAAGTAATGTTTTAGCAAGTTTTGTAAAGCCCAAAAATATTATTTTTGAGAAGTTTTACTAACTTTCAGATAAATTTGTGGGTCTACATACTTATCTAAGGTTTTTTAATTGTAGGCGATTCATTACAAAGTGGACAATTTTGAAAACCCTGCTTAGCTTCTATTTTCAGCCACTTTATCTTTCCACCACATGGAAATACAAACATTGTCATGCACTTTACTTTTTAAACGCAATGTTTACATTTCAATGCTCAGAAAATTAAAGTCTACTGTATTTACCAAATAACTGGAGAAACGTGGTTATAAGTAATATAAATACCTGCAAATTAAGGTCTTCTCAAAATTGGTTCTTGTACATTACTGGTTTCTTTCCATATAACGCACTTCCTATGTACTGTACTCTGCTGAGGCACCCAGAAGCAAAAGTTTTGCTGATTATGCTATCACAACTTACATAGTTACGGCAGCCTTATACTATCAGGGCGAGCATTTTATCTGCTAAGCACACGTCGCTGAAAAGTTTGAGCACGGACTGAAATTTCTACCATTGTAGGCACAATATGCTCATAGATAAAATTTTGAATTATTTACCACATCAAAAAGCAGGCATGTAGCATGAGATGATAGACAACACCTTCCAAAACATTTATTTGTAAATAACATCCAGAAAATGTTTCAGGTGTCAAATGTTTCCAAAATTATGTGAATTGATACCCAATTTCAGTATAAATAGACTTCCCCATGTGAGCTCAAATAAAATAAGCTACTGAATAAACATGCAGGAAACTACAATCACGTGTTTATTACACTTTTAAATATATTCATTTTCAAAACACATTGATTACAGTGAACAAATTGCGCGAGCACAACAAAGGTTGTCACACAGTATCATCCTAGCCTGAAATGTGCCCCATTTGCGTTTAATGCGGTTTACTTGCACGGATGTGCCACTAGAGAGCGTACATGTCCATCCATCATTCATAGCTGCAAGACACTGAGTAAGGCCTTGTGAGCAGTGTCCGCCGCAGGACCAAGTTTAGCGAACACACAGCGTGCCCCAACAGTACATTCGACAAGCCTTTAACCAGCTGGATGAGTTTGAGAGGGGTAGCATAGTCTGCCTCTACGAAGAAGGTTCAATGTTTTGCCGCATTGCTCATTACTTGAACCATTCTCCCTACATTGTAAGTCTGTGCTCGACGCNGACAAGCCTTTAACCAGCTGGATGAGTTTGAGAGGGGTAGCATAGTCTGCCTCTACGAAGAAGGTTCAATGTTTTGCCGCATTGCTCATTACTTGAACCATTCTCCCTACATTGTAAGTCTGTGCTCGACGCAGTGGGAACAGGAGGGTACATACATCCGCTGAGAAGGCTCAGGTCAACCCCAGCAGTGAAGATCGTTACATCACGCGACAGGCTGCAAGTACTTAAGGGATATGTCTGTGTCTACCAGTATCATATCCAGGTGNGAAGATCGTTACATCACGCGACAGGCTGCAAGTACTTAAGGGATATGTCTGTGTCTACCAGTATCATATCCAGGTGGCTAGCAGAACAGGATCTGTCATTGTGGCGTTACTTATGACGTCTACCATCATTACCTGATGAGCACGTGTGACCTTTTGCCAGGAACGGGCAGCACGNTTGTGGCGTTACTTATGACGTCTACCATCATTACCTGATGAGCACGTGTGACCTTTTGCCAGGAACGGGCAGCACGAAAGCTTGCGAATTGGCAACCAGTAGTGTTCAGTGACGAATCACGGTTCTGTCTGGATACAGATGACTACCGAATTAAGAGTATGGAGAAGTTCTAGCTAACGCTGTGATCCATGCTTCATTGTAAAGTGGCACACTACGNAACCAGTAGTGTTCAGTGACGAATCACGGTTCTGTCTGGATACAGATGACTACCGAATTAAGAGTATGGAGAAGTTCTAGCTAACGCTGTGATCCATGCTTCATTGTAAAGTGGCACACTACGCCAACGAGAAGTATCATGGTATGGGGTGCCGTTTCCTACGATTCCCGCACCCTACTGGTGGTGATTAAAGGAACCCAGACGGTGCAGCGATACGTTCAGGAAATTCTGTGACCATGTGCACTCCCCTTCCTGGTGCAACTAAACAACCCCACTTTCCAGCCTCACACAGCACGGGTATCTCTGGCCTGCCTTCATGATGTCAATATGCTTCTTCGGCCAGTAAAGTCCCGAGATCTCTCGCCAATCAAAAATATTTGGGACCAGATTGGACAGCAACTATAACGGATTTGGAAGGTCAATTGCACCAGCGGAGGCAGAATCTTCCTCGGGAGTACATCCGACTTCCGCCTTCATGCCCAACCGTGTCGCCGCTTGTCTCCATGCTACAGGTGATCCAACACTATACTAAGTGCAATATTTTGATGTTTTTTTTGTATACATACTCCACTTATCAGGACAATCAATTTTTTTTGCAAATGAGTGTTATTGTGTGTAGTATGATATTTAAGTTTGATGCAGTTTTATTACTTCCAAAATTAATGGCATACACAAATTTTGTTGTTTGTTGTAGGCTAAAGACTCATTTAAAATTGGCATGGCATGGCACAACATAACATAAGCAGAGAAATTTTAGTCAGCCATTCACCATCAGCATTAATGGAAACAGCAGTTTTGTCTAACCAATCAGAATAAAGTATACAAATAAGATATTATTATAGCAGGTATGGAAGTTTTGTCTCCTTGGGTTGGCTATACTGACTTTCAACATTTTGGTTTCTTATGGGTCTATGCACAAACTTTCATAGAAGTTAAGCACCACTACCACTTTGTCTATAATCCATTCACGGTATCTTCGATACTTTTGAAAAGAACCTTTGAAAAATCACCCTAGGAGTTACATGTTNTGGAAGTTTTGTCTCCTTGGGTTGGCTATACTGACTTTCAACATTTTGGTTTCTTATGGGTCTATGCACAAACTTCCATAGAAGTTAAGCACCACTACCACTTTGTCTAGTTAAGATTCCCAGCATTTCGAATTTTCATATGCTTGTGCAACTTCATGAAGTTTAGTTTGGATGGAAGAAGATACTTAGTCTGCCCAAACCTAATGTCAGCTGATCTTAGTCAATAGGAAACACAGGAAACTACGACGGTAATTAAAACATGTAATTTCATTACATGTTGTGCAAGCTAGTGACTAGAATGTAAAGAGTAACTTAGTGCTATTGTACAAATTAACAGTTTGGTTTAAAAACAGAACTGTTGAAAAATTTTAATTAATTGTATTTATATAGTTCTAGTTCCATAAATACAGGACAATAATGTGTAGATTTAGCCCACATAATCAATAAACTCCTTAAATCTTAATCTAACAAAAGTCTTGCTATCACCATACAAGAAAAGTCAATCCTGATCAATGATACTTCAACCCTGAACTCACATTGACAAAAAAATAGCAAAGGATCAGTGAAAGAAAGTATTGCTATTGTATTTTCAATACCAAATTTAACTTACACTTTAAAGCTCCATCCAAAGATACTTGTAAAATTTGCAATGAACTACAGTTAAAGATTGTAGTAGAATATGATGCACAAAAGAGCAGTGAACTACAAAAAGAAAAATATGAACATCTGGCACAGGCTGGAGAAGCGAGAGTCAATGAAGTAAGAGAGCAACTCAGTTTCTGGGACCACTACCTGTTCACTTTTGATTTACAAAAGTCACTGCCCTTTCCAAAACTGGACACATCTGTTGCTTATTATGAAATATTTAATTTTAGATGCTATTCGTTTAATGATGACCGGTAAATGTACGTGTGGGATGAAAAGGAAGGAGATTGAGATTCCCAAGATGTAGTGTCCACTGTTGTGAAACACCTTAAGAAACATTCAAAAAATTATTAAGTAATAACTGCAGGGTAAAGTATGGTTTCCTTGATGAAATTAGTGCAAGACCCAGATATGAAAAAGGAAAAAATAAACCATTAATTTACGATACCTGGACATAGCTACCTTCCTAACGATGCAGACTGTTTGGTCTGGTTGAATTGGCCAGCCGCGAGAAACCATTTATTTACTCAGCAGATGCTTGGGTAGATATTGTCTGGGGATGTAAAAAGAAAAAGCCTTTCATTGTACATGTTATGTCGNTTTAATTTTAGATGCTATTCGTTTAATGATGACCGGTAAATGTACGTGTGGGATGAAAAGGAAGGAGATTGAGATGTAGTGTCCACTGTTGTGAAACACCTTAAGAAACATTCAAAAAATTATTAAGTAATAACTGCAGGGTAGAACCGGAATCTGGTTTCCTTGATGAAATTAGTGCAAGACCCAGATATGAAAAAGGAAAAAATAAACCATTAATTTACGATACCTGGACATAGCTACCTTCCTAACGATGCAGACTGTTTGGTCTGGTTGAATTGGCCAGCCGCGAGAAACCACTTAATTACTCAGCAGATGCTTGGGTAGATATTGTCTGGGGATGTAAAAAGAAAAAGCCTTTCATTGTACATGTTATGTCGAGGGAAGACTTTGCGTTAACAAAGAGCTACTAGGCAGAATAGTAGTCAGGAAAAGGGGCTACAGATGGCCATCCATTTGAAAATATCCTCACTTGAGCTCTGAAGCCCTCATATATGATGGCCATACTGCCTTGTCCTTTCAAGTCCATGCCTCTTATGTCAACAAAAGCAAATGAACACCGTCTGCTGTTTATCCCACGGTAGCCTGTTCGACATGGGCGTGAGGTAAAGGGATATGGAAGAAGGGTCAAGGACCAATGTCGAAAGGGGGAAAACATGGTGGGTGTGGTTGCAAAAGTTTTCATTCCAAAAACTGACGTGTGCCGCATCCCGCTGACTTGGTGTCAGTTTATTGCGCGCTTACTGTGCAGCTACAACACACCCTCCACTATGAACTCGCGGATGGCTGCAGTAAATAATGCCACTAGCCAGCACTGCATGTATGAGAATGCACCCCATTGGCCATCTATTCCACCACCAGAGTCATGCAGCCATCCTGCCTTCATGTCTCCTAGAAGTAACTGTTGGAGGAGTGGCAGTTCAGGCCAAAATTCTGCAGCATAATTCATCCCCAGCCATGAGACGGCAGGGGAAATGACCACCACAGCGGGGACTCATTAGTACCTGTAGGGTAGTGACCTCTCATATGCCATGTGCATTCTATAATTTTTACTTACTTGTGCATCATCAAAGAGGGTATTAACATTAGACCTGTGTTTTGCATCATTTAGATTAAACTACATACACCCCTTTTACACAAATAAACTTCATTGACATAGGCTGCCTGGTGCCAAATTTAATATAATATTTATCTTCAGTCTGTTTATGCTTATTCTAAAATAATAAATGTATTTTCATCACTGTGTCACAAAAGACTCTGAAAGAAATCCTTATTTTAAATTTGTAAGCCATGCACCACGACGCTTCCAGACACATCACTTTTCACTACAACCATTTAGTTTACAATAGTTGTGTGTTTTTGAAACTGGAACTTTAAATTAAATTTGCTTTTTGCCCAGGAGTAAAGCCCCCTCCCCCCACACGGCCGGGTAGTTCTCTTACAAGCTCCACGCTCAACATTTTCCTGCACAGGCCATCAGCATGCAGCAACTGCTATACCTGTGGAAGTGCCTCTTAAAGGGTTTTGTAGAGTGAAGTAAACACACAAACTGACGCCCGTTTTTCTTCATACGTTGGACACGTCTTGGCTGTGGCAGATACTACACCCTTATGCAGTCTTCATCATCATTCCCCATGTGCACTTTAACGTAATTATTGGTTTAGCCTGAGCAAAAGCTACCAGAAGGTGGCCGTAAACAGCATCACACTACTGGCATCATGAGGGCCAACATCCTCGCAAGGCAGGCCTAACTGCAGGCATTGGATGGACACTTCAGGAAGCAGCCACATGGTTGAATGACCCACTTACCAACAACATTTCATGCTCTGCAACTAACTGGCGCCTCTTAAAAATCTTGTCAGATAGGCCCAAATGCAGTCCTGTCAAATATAACCTGCCTTCTCTTCGCTCAAAGCCTTGATTGCCGCTAAAAAATAGGTTTTATTGTCCATATTCAGTGTGTACTGCTGTTGCAATGGAACAACAGGATCAAACTGGAAGATAAACTGACATGCAGAATAAAAATGTATTAGGCCATTCTTGGTTACTTCACACTTTTCTGAAACCCTGCTAAAGTTCAACTTTTGGTTACCAAATGCTGTGGCATTTTGCAATTAATTTTTCCCCGCATGGTAAGCGTACCTAATAGAAAAGTCTGTTTCCTTAACAAAAGTAGACATGAGAAGAAAATTTTTAATAGTAAAAATAATTATAATAATAACAATAATGACCATGATAATGCTAGGCGAAATGGAATCACTTCTTCAAAATTTTTTTAATTCAACAAGGTTCCATTCTCAAAGTTTTTGTTTTCACTGTTTAATTATGTTAGTAAATAAATTACTGGTTAAAAAAAAAAAGTCACGTATGTAATAGCAGTGCAAATTATAACAAACACACTGAGGAAAAGGTCCTGTTGAATTAAGTAAATTGTTAAGGGCAATCATTAAACTTGTCTGTACAACCGTCTTATATTTTGTTAAAGACAATAATGTTTTAATTTATTCTTATTTTGTTTTCCCAATTTTTTTTAAATATTTGGTTGATACCATTGATGATTTGTTGCATTTTACCCGTCCTAATCTATTAACAGATATACACATTACCCACACAACGGATTGCAATTTTATACTCCAGAGAACTTTAAACCATCTTTTAGTAAGTGACTACAAATATGATTTGTTTAGGGTGATTTTGGGAGAGTTCTAGCTTGGCTGATTACAGTGTACAAAGGTGTTCCATGCCTATGCTTGAAATGAGTTGCTGCTGGTTTGAATTTAGCATTGTTTATCTACGAAAAGAACACAAACTTCAGATAATGTTAGGATAATTATCTGAAGACATAACAGTTAATAGAAACTGCAGTTCGGATTCCTTAAAGATAGTTAAATACAGCTTTTTTGAAATGCTATATATAAAAACACAAACCGTACGAAAACGTCTAATACGGAAACACTGCAAGCTAGTAAATGCTTTGCGCGTAGAGGTGATACTGCATCACATATGCTTGTCAGCATCACCCTTAGCACGCCGTCGATTGCCACACACACACACACGCACAAACGGACCTCATATGAGGCCCGTTATTATAAAATGATTTTCTACCCTAAAATGCATTTAAGTTGGACTGATTTATCTGTTTACATTATTGTACTTTTTCCTAGCGCTACTATTTACAATCCATGTAACCACAAACAAAATTGTTTTAACCTCCAATATTGTTAACAAAATGCACTAGCTCCTTTATTTCGTACACATTTAATCAATATTTTATTTTTTCAGTTTGGATGGAAATTAAGTACATGCAGAGGAATGAAGCTGCAGAGTTACGTTCGTCTCCTGCGCCAGAAGCCAAAGGTAGAAGCTCTGACGTTGCAGAAGCACAAAGAGTGTAGTCATATGGCGACACGTCAGAATGCAGATCAAGACGAGGATATTTTCACATTGTGTCAAACGGCGAACAACACATTGTGCTTTTACGAAAATCGCACAGAAGAACGAGTAACTGGAAATCTACCACAGGACAGCATAGAATCACCAAATATACAAAGCAGAAATGAGGCAGAAATTTTAAATAGAGACTTTGTACTTAGTGCACGCCGCGTTATTGATATTTCTCACTTTTTACTTGCTCTGAAGAACACAGGTGTACACGAACCTTTTGGCTGCTCTTTTGTTGACTTTGAGATTTTAGACAATTTTCGATTTCAAATGTAAAATTTGTGGTATTCACAAAAAGATATCTACTGAAGACCCAAGCCCCACATAAGAGGTACGAATATGAATATTAATAGTGCTGCTATTTTGGGAATGCTAGCTACAGGAGAGGGGTTTTCACAGCTGCAGGACATTTTATGTGCATGGCAAAAGGGACGTGCACTATTACCACGAAAAAGTATCGTCAGTGTACAGGAAAACAGCCTGGGACGCAATGAAAGAAGCAGGTGAAGACGAACGTGCTCTGGCAATGAAGACCGGAGACGTCGATGAAGAAGGCACACCTCTCATCACTGTGGTTGGTCAAAAAGATCATACCATACCAATTATTNTACAACCGTCTTATATTTTGTTAAAGACAATAATGTTTTAATTTATTCTTATTTTGTTTTCCCAATTTTTTTTAAATATTTGGTTGATACCATTGATGATTTGTTGCATTTTACCCGTCCTAATCTATTAACAGATATACACATTACCCANAATATTTGGTTGATACCATTGATGATTTGTTGCATTTTACCCGTCCTAATCTATTAACAGATATACACATTACCCACACAACGGATTGCAATTTTATACTCCAGAGAACTTTAAACCATCTTTTAGTAAGTGACTACAAATATGATTTGTTTAGGGTGATTTTGGGAGAGTTCTAGCTTGGCTGATTACAGTGTACAAAGGTGTTCCATGCCTATGCTTGAAATGAGTTGCTGCTGGTTTGAATTTAGCATTGTTTATCTACGAAAAGAACACAAACTTCAGATAATGTTAGGATAATTATCTGAAGACATAACAGTTAATAGAAACTGCAGTTCNTACGAAAAGAACACAAACTTCAGATAATGTTAGGATAATTATCTGAAGACATAACAGTTAATAGAAACTGCAGTTTGGATTCCTTAAAGATAGTTGAATTCAGCTTTTTTGAAATGCTATATATAAAAACACAAACCGTACGAAAACGTCCAATACGGAAACACTGCAAGCTAGTAAATGCTTTGCGCGTAGAGGTGATACTGCATCACATATGCTTGTCAGCATCACCCTTAGCACACCGTCGATTGCCACACACACACACACACACACACACACGCACGCACACACAAACGGACCTCATATGAGGCCCGTTATTATAAAATGATTTTCTACCCTAAAATGCATTTAAGTTGGACTGATTTATCTGTTTACATTATTGTACTTTTTCCTAGCGCTACTATTTACAATCCATGTAACCACAAACAAAATTGTTTTAACCTGCAATATTGTTAACAAAATGCACTAGCTCCTTTATTTCGTACACATTTAATCAATATTTTATTTTTTCAGTTAGGAATGAAGCTGCAGAGTTACGTTCGTCTCCTGCGCCAGAAGCCAAAGGTAGAAGCTCTGACGTTGCAGAAGCACAAAGAGTGTAGTCGCACGGCGACACGTCAGAATGCAGATCAAGACGAGGATATTTTCACATTGTGCTTTTACGAAAATCGCACAGAAGAACGAGTAACTGGAAATCTACCACAGGACAGCATAGAATCACCAAATATACAAAGCAGAAATTTTAAATAGAGACTTTGTACTTAGTGCACGCCGCGTTATTGATATTTCTCACTTTTTACTTGCTCTGAAGAACACAGGTGTACACGAACCTTTTGGCTGCTCTTTTGTTGACTTTGAGATTGTAGACAATTTTCGATTTCAAATGTAAAATTTGTGGTATTCACAAAAAGATATCTACTGAAGACCCAAGCCCCACATAAGAGGTACGAATATGAATATTAATAGTGCTGCTATTTTGGGAATGCTAGCTACAGGAGAGGGGTTTTCACAGCTGCAGGACATTTTATGTGTAATGGACATACCTTGCATGGCAAAAGGGACGTGCAATATTACCACGAAAAAGTATCGTCAGTGTACAGGAAAACAGCCTGGGACGCAATGAAAGAAGCAGGTGAAGACGAACGTGCTCTGGCAATGACGACCGGAGACGTCGATGAAGAAGGCACACCTCTCATCACTGTGGTTGGTCAAAAAGATCATACCATACCAATTATTCAGATTTATCTGGAGTTCTATACATGGGTGTTCAAAACAAATATTGATCTTACTGTGAGAGAGCAAGTGTTGGCAACATTGATGAGAGACAAAATATGTGTTTTAAAAACTGGAACAACTCGTAGACAGGTATGGAAAGTGACATTATTGCAGAGGGCTTCCGCAGAAGTATAGAAATGCATGGAATCAAGTACACAAAAATTGTTGGTGATGGTCACAGTAGCGTGCATCGCAAATTAATTGAAGCTATGCCTTATGGGCCACAACAAGTGGTTGAAAAAAATAGAATGTTCAAAACATATTTTTTGCAATTACTGAAATTGTCTGAAAGACATGAGCCACAAAAGTAAGTTAGGGAATGCTACTATTACAAAATAAATAACAACTAGAAAACTACGTTTGCATTTGGCAGTTTCAAAAGCAATCGAGTACAGATGCAAACAAACCGGACCTTTGCAGATACGCATACAGAACTTCAAACAAGGCATTTTAAATGGACCAAGTCACGTGTTTGGGGAACACAGGAAATGCAAAGAATTAGGATATTTTTGTGATGGAAACCGGAAAGTCAATGAAAGAAATTGTGTTCCAGAATTGGCCACTTGTGGCCTGTCTTCACAAATTATGTCTGCTGTGAACCTTGTAGCTTATCTTGTAAATAGCTTAATATTTCGTGTGGAGGTATACAATTCCATTGTTGCATAATTTGTTGGGGGAAAGAAAGTAAATTTTTCTGTTTGCGGGTCGTATGAGACACGCTGTGCAGGTGAAGTTGCATGGTACAACAGTGATGGTCAGCTAGACATCAAGTCCAGGGATATACGCATAACTGTATGCACAACGAAAAAGTATATTGTACTCGGATTTTGTTGGCACAGCAGGCATGAAATACGGCATCAAAAAGGAACCACTGGCAGTCGCTGCATTAGAGGAAACAGAGTCTGCAAAAGTTCAACCATCTGGCACGTGGATTGACGAGTATTGTTTCATTGCAGCATCACCCGATGGACTGATTGGTTCCGATGGAATAGTTTAAATCAAATGTCCAGTGAGTATAAAAACAATCACACTACAAGAGGCTGTGGCATCGAAAGTATTGAAATTTTGTTTTTTGAATGCTAGTGGACAAATCAAGTTGAAAGGCAACCACAACTGCATGTACCAAGTTCAAACGCAGTTGCATGTCCCCCGTAGGAAATACTGCTCGTTTGTTATCTGGGCACCACTGGGTCTTTCCGTAGAAAGGACAGAAAGAAGCGATACCTTCTGGCGAGAGAAAACTGTAAATACAACATTTAATGAAGAATGTTTATTGCTGGAATTAGTTGACCCAAGTTATCCAAGGAACATGAAGATCCGTGATTCTTTATAGTCTGTCATGTAGGTTTTCCATTTTGTGAAAGATTGAATGAAAATAGTTAGTCTTGTGTATACTGCCACTGTGTTCATTTTAGCAGAATTTTAAGAACAAGTCAACATTTTTCAAATATTTTGAGTAGAACAAATGTTTCCTCAAATACATTGGTAGTAACTAGTGGCAAATTAAAAACCACTGAGTGAGGTGGTGCAATGGAAACATGTTGAACTCAAAATTGGGAGGACGCTGATTTGAATTCCAGGTCCGGCCATCCCGATTTTGGTTTTCCATGGTTTCCCAAAGCACTCCAGGCAATTGCTGAGATGGTTTCTTTATGAAGGTCATGGCCGATTCCTTCCCCAATTCCCTACTGTTGTCTAAGTGTGAGCAGCAGTCTCTAATTATGTTCTAAGAAGTTAAACACACAAAAAAAAAAACAGCAAAGGAAATGTCACCTCTTGACTGTAGTTATTTCTCAGACATTAAAAGACATTTTGAAACATAACTATTCCTCAACATGTAACACGTTCCTTATTCTGTTTTATTTTTGTGCAGTTTTTTCTAAAGCCTAGACAAATGTATAGGTAAATTAGAAAACGAGGTAATGCAACATAAGAGTAATTTATCTTTGTGCATATGATTTTTTTTGGCATTTTAACATAATTTTACGGTACATTTTTGAAATTTAATTTTGTCGCTTTTTATTTGGAGCTATGAAAGTATTTTAAAAAGATTAATAGTTCTGTTTAGAAGCACAATTTCAGTAAAACTGAAAGTTAAGTAGTTTGATTAAATGCACTTTGTTAAAGAAATCTTATCTCTTGTTAATTTATTTGTTTACCTAGTCCTCCAAGGTTTGTTAGAAATAATACTTCCACAGCAAAAAATAATTTTTTGTGACGTTTCTTATTTTTACAGCAGTGGTATGTAGGAATTTATACTACGATTTTGAGTATCAAGTCAATACACAATAAATTAACTTATATCTACAAGATTCTCACAGAGCGGGGTGGCACAGTGGTAACTCACTGAACTCTCATTCGTAAGGACCCAGGTTTGGTTCCCCATCCGGCCATTTTGATTTTGGTTTTCTATGCTTTCCCGAAATCACTCCAGGTGAATGCTGAGATGGGTCCTTAACAAACACCACATCCGATTCCTTCCCCAATTCCTCTTCCCTGACCAACTCACCCTGTCTCTAATGACCTCACTGTTGACGAGACGTTACGCCCACCTACCTACAAGATTTCCCATTATTTCTTACACCCAATTTCCCACCTATTTGGGTTCCTTCTCCACGGTTCCAATACCCTGTTTCTGTTTCTCCAGACACTGCAACTATTCCCTTCCCCCCTCACACCACCCAAGCTCAATTCCCCCTCTTGGATCCCTACAGTCAGCATGGTACCAGCCGCCGCACTGATCACACTGTTCCACATTTTTCGTTACATTCTACACTGCTTTTAAACCACAATTTCCCTGATATTTGGTATGATAATGTATTAAAATATTTCAGTATCCCTGTTTGCTAAGAAAATTAACTTAAATAGTGTTTGTAGAAATTTGTTATTGAGATATTTAAAAACTACATGCCATTAACCAACAAAAGTCCAAAACGTAAAAAAAACCCCCACTAAACAAATATGTCTGGGAAAAAAGCAAACGTGATTTTTAAAAGAACTATGGAGAGAAATATTTTTGTAGCTGTTTCGTGTTCTCATTTTTCATTATTGGTAATGTCTTGCATTTTGTTCAATAGTTTATAAACTGGGTCTTACCCTATTCACTTGTACTCAATAGCTTAGTACTTGGCTGCTATGGAGTGACATGTTTCTGAGGCACCCCCAGTAAACAGAATGTAACATTCTAAAATAAGTGACAATAAGAAGTCAGTGGGCACATCCAGTTGCTCTGCTGCAGTTGCAGATGAAAAAACTAGGCTGACATGGCTGCCAACAGAAGATAGGCATTAGATGATATGCAAATTTGGTTTCATAAATACGTAAATATTGTGATGTAATTATGTACAGTACCAATGGAAATATGATGTGCATGGGACAGGATGAAGAAAGCACATGATATATGGCAAAATTTATACGTTGTTACCAACCCATTAAATTAAAATACTTTAGATAAAGAATTACCTTCTGGTTACTTAAAAAAATATTCCCACTTTGGTAATTATCAAGTTTAGGGGCTTTTCTGTAAAAATAATTCACAGAAAATAGTATATTTCCACTCTACTAATGATGCATAACATGAATATACCAGGGGCATTAACGTCCAACTAATTTCGTAATGTGCCCATCTAACCTAACACAACCTAACTCCACGATGGATGAATCACTATTTTACATTTTTTAACTAACCTAGGATTGTTGGGTTTTACACTAACCTAGGTTTTTTGGATTTTACACTAACCTAGGTTTGTAGGGTTTTACACTAACCTAGGATAGTAGGATTTTACACTAACCTTGGATGTTTGGGCATTACAATAAATTAAAAATATAGGATTGTAGGGATTTAAAGGAACCGTAAACCACACCAAAAGAATGTAAATTGACTCACCTAGGTAGGGGGCTGGTATAATTCCTCTGACGTTAATAGACGTAAACAAACATATTTCGCAAGTTTTTTAAATATGTTCTACTTATTTTAACATTACGCCCTCTTGAATATGAACAAGGTAAGCTGTGCAGAACCCATTAATGCAACTTTTGTAGGACGTCTCGTTCAGAAACGAAAACAAACTGACTATACGGCTCATTTAGTAATTTTGTTCAATTTTTTTTTAATATGTTGTACTTATTTTAAAGCTACGCCCCTAGTATATTCATGTTCTATGTGATTAGTAGAATAAAAATATATCATAAATTTGAATTTTTTTTCGGGTTTTTCAGAAAAGCCCCTAAACTTAAAACCTCAAAACCAAGCAGCAGAAACTGAACAGACGCCCCTCTTGAAATAGATGCTAACAACAGAACCTGCACCACTCAGCAGCGCTTTCCGCNTCAATTTTTTTTAAATATGTTGTACTTATTTTAAAGCTACGCCCCTAGTATATTCATGTTCTATGTGATTAGTAGAGTAAAAATATATCATAAATTTGAATTTTTTTTCGGGTTTTTCAGAAAAGCCCCTAAACTTAAAACCTCAAAACCAAGCAGCAGAAACTGAACAGACGCCCCTCTTAAAATAGATGCTAACAACAGAACCTGCACCACTCAGCAGCGCTTTCCCCGCTGAAAGCGCTCAGGAATTTATAACCCCGTTACCCAGTTGCTGTGGTCCATACAAGGGCAAGGTCCCCATAATGTTACGTACTCTCAATCATGCAGTGCAATTCAAAATGGAAAATAAGAAACAATAAATATTAAGTATCTCATCTAACACATGCTACTTTTGTTGGTGTACTATTTTTCCTTCAGAACAGCCCATAATCTCAATAATTACTAATCTTAAATACAAAATCTTCTCGTCCCATATAAATATACCATCAAATTATACCATGCACAAAGTATATCACGCTACATCATATTGCGTTTTATACAGAAAACAGTAAAATGGTAACATTTTCCCACTGTCCTGGTGAGTTCAAACAAATACTTACGAGCGTTGACATAACCAAAATCACAACCCTTCCAGAGGGATGGGACGTTTCACAGTACCTGCGCTCAGCAATGGTGTGATGTCATTAGGAAAACACTAAGCCATAGACTTGCAACGACAACGCACAACGCATGGACACAGCAAACGTGCAAAATGGGTTAGCCCAATCAGGCAACGTAGAAAAAATAAATAAAACATTTCCACACTGTTTTCGTTTCTTTCAACCCAATTAAAACCAAGATCATTAACTTTCTAACTAATGTAAAAGTTAAGGGAAACACATGCGAAAGTGTAGATACGAATTAAAAAATATTGATGGGAGCAACGGGAACCAAACATAACTTAAAAAAATCACAACTTATGACAGTCATAACTAGTCATACCATTTAGAATTCTTGAAAAACTGGCATAACTTATGCATAGAAAAAAAAATTATATATACTCCATTTCAAAGGCGAAGATTACACCTGCATGGGAATAAATAGTATGTAAATAAACTTTGATCATTTCGATAAAAGTAAAAAGAGTTTTATGAAGTACCAAAAATTTTAACTTAAAAGTACAAGCCCTGGCCCTTTCAAAGAGATTTCTTTCTTCATATTAAAGAACTTGGATTCCAAACCATCTGTTTCCAGTAGCATTTTCAGTAATTCATGAACAAATTTTGAACTTCTTTCCAATATTCCGAAAAAAAAAGGGTAGGGGAAAGGTTACTGCGCAAATGCCGGTTTCCCCCCTCCCCTTTGAAGTGGAACACTCCAGCATGGTCTGGCGCAGTCACTATCACTATGCCATCAGCCCACAGCTGCTGCACTAGTGTGGCATTCGGAACACGCGTGACGTGAGTTCAAATGGACGGGTTACGACCTGGTACAGAGTGAGCTAGTTTAGTGTATGTTGAGACTGTAAAGCAATCATGCGAATAAGAATAGGAATCAAGTGAATACATGTGCAGAAAATTGCAGTTTAGTTTATAGCCCATCAGCAAGTATTAGTGTAACTCGCCTTTATGGCATTGCAATGTGATAGCAGAGTAAACACACACCATGTGCATATTTAATTAGGTGTAGGATATCAGGGTAATATCATTTGAAGTGTTTTATGGGATTGTTAGAGTGTCGGTGTGTATCTGGTTAAGCCAAACAGTTACGTGATGAGTATTCAGTCTTCAATTCAGCTTGACTGTACCTGTCGCAGGGTGCCCCAGAACCAAACAGACATAAAATTCCCACGAGATTTTTGAGGCACCATATAATAAGGTTTTGTGTGTACATAAGCTAATGGTTGAGAACTCTGGACTTTCCGCAGGATCAGGGATGTTCAACCCGAATGTTTCAGTGTTTTGTTATATGTGTGTTTTATGTGTTAATGTGATGAGGTCAGTAAATTAAGGTACTTTGCAGAGTGGCAGGACCTCTTGGAAAGGATGCAGCTCACCCACACCAGTTCCAACAGTCAGATTTCAGAGTAATTGGTGCTGCACATGCGTCGCATTGTGGGGGACTTAAATACTTTGTTCTCATAACTTCGGTCAATAACATAATGTAATTTACCGGAAACTTTGCATTTTCTCCAAAGAATCCCTCGCATTCGCAAAACGAGCTAACAGAGGAGTGCATCCTCTGTTAGCTCGTTTTCTATCCTGGAGGTTTTATTTCACTTTAAGTATTATTCGCACAATTTTTTTGGCACTGTGTCGTTATGGCTGCTGGCAGGCCTTGTAAGCCAGACCTACTTAATTTTTCCTCTCTATATGTGTCTTTGTATACTGAACTCGACAGTACAACGTTTCTAGTTAACTGCAAGTGTGCATTGTCATTTATTGTATTGTACTTTGGGCCCTGGCCCTACCCGGAGAATTCCTCACTGACTCTAGGAGGCGTACTATGTTTACAGTGCAAATTGTAACATCAAAGTATGCTGGGGAGCCTGAATGCCCCAGTTATATTTACGTTTTTCTGTAACTTTTGGTGCCGCGTGTGTAAGGGGATACAGCCACATGGTTGTTCAGCCCACGATATTGAGAACCGTGATCTCGTACTCACCTGGTTAATTCGCATCTATTCCTTTCAAAGTCAGAGTATTAATGTAATGTTTTGACTTTTATTAACATGAACACCGAATCCAATCTTTATTATCTATTATATGTCCCCTACCACTTAGGCTATGTTAAATGGCTTTCCCAAATATGTGTGACTAAAAACAACTTAAGAATCACACGTGCACAATACCCAGAGAAGAAAGGACAGTTCGTATCTAAAAATCGCAATTTTGGTGACTTGACGAGGGAAAACTTGGTCTGTGCCACAAATTTGGGGCATAGGTCAGGCCTGCACAGGACAATATACTCTGATGTCACCACCAACTTATCGCCACCCGTGTGCATATGCATGACCTGGGCCGATCGATACGTTCCATGTGTGCGATGAGCCCATGAATGATAAAGATGCTGCTTTCATGGAAGACCGTCGAAGACAAGAACTGAAGATCAAGCTACCATGCCACATCACAGCGACGGAATCTACCATGTGCAACCGCAATAACTGCATCGTGTTCACTTCAGAGTCATTTTAAAAAATGGCATACAATTCATCTGTGCAATACACAAGTCAGTTGTGTTATCATAGTGGGAAATTCCTAATGCTCAATCCCTTCGACAAGTACAACATACATGCAAGGACATGTATGTTCCCGCCGACCAACTATGATGCATATTTCATGCCTCGCTAGCTTTCACAATGTCTGGCTAATGCTGCACATGCTACAAGTGTGCGGGCATCAGCACAGACTCCATGCTTTTAGCGGCAAGTGAGAGAGTGATAAACATCAGTTGCCTGTAAAATACATAATGGATTACCATCTGACAACAACAGTTCCAGTGCTTGCATTGCACAGAACCATGGACAACATACTAGTCCGAGCCACCAAAGCACAAACTGCAACCAGCAACTGGCGAGTACCCAAGTGCCCAACATCAACCACCAAACAGGTGAAGTGCATCAGGCAGAACTCCCGAGACTACAAGCATAAACCATATATGTCATTATCTAGGCCAGGTTAGCACCACCAGTGATCAGCTGATAAGAATACCTACATGCATACAAGAGTGGAACACCATCGCAACCATCACAACTTCGAGCGGGTCGAACTTGTGGGTCAATAGCTGATCACTAGATATAAATAAACCATACAATTTGCCACTTCGTATGTGGCCAGCGAATGTTTCGGCGAAATCCAGGTAGAAATTCAGATTCGCGACTGTTCCATGGACATCACCGCACTTGTCTTTTACGAGATATGCCAAAGACCTGGTTTTATGGATACCCTACATTTGGCAGCATAATACCATCATCGAGATTGCTATGGATCTCATGCACTTCGGTCTGACCAAAAGGCGAACGGTGTACAACATAGGAAATCGACACGAGAACAAAGAACACTCCATCCAACTTTACATGTTCGACCACTTAGTGCCCGCAGAAATTTAGAGATGCAATCCAACGAGTGCTAACTGAAGATGGTTTGTATACACCAAAATTTCGTTACTTTTTCATTTTAAAATTTATATGTTACCAATTTCTCTTATCAGGTTAGGCTGTTGGGCTATATGCAGAGACGTTCCATTTTCAGGAAGGCTTCCTTAAATCGAATAGGAAGCCTAAATTACAAGGAAAGAACCTCCCTTAATCGATCTCTATTGAAGGCGTCGTTTAATTTAAGGAAAGGAAATGGTGAAAATAAGACTACCAAATGCGTGCCTTTTAGCTTTCTTAAACATGATGATGGGCAAACCTTCGAAATAAACACCTGCTTAATAAGTTGTAACGTTTAATTGAAGAGCAGATGTGACATATGCTACTTGTAAATGATGAACATTTATTGTAATAACAGCATAGGAATTATTTCACTGCATATTTTAAACTCTGAAAAATTAATGTGGTAATATCATATTTATGTTCAGTGCAATGTGTGTGTATACTTCTATCATTATCATTGTGGTAAATGCACTTCAGCTATGTCCTTTAAAAAATGATGCATTGAATAAACAAATAAATAATTAAAATAACCCCCTTCCCCTTAAACGAAGTTTCTTACATGTCAAAAATTCCAAGCCACATTCAATAATCTCTAACCTTATACTGTCAAACAGTTTCGCTTACTGCTAATGATTATGATGGAAACGAAGTGCCTAGGTTATTTGACGAAGATTGGATTTAATTCAGCGCATCGAGAATCGTCAATGTAATGAACGCCCTCGTCGGTATTTGCGCGATGGCCAAAATCCGTGCGAGTACTTTCGGACGTCGAGTTTGTGAAACATTTTCGTTTCACAAATCAAACCACAATGGACACTATTGTGCCTCTTGTTGCCACCGATAACGAAGATAGAAGAGAATTGCTAGTGCCACCAGTCCACAAAGTGGTAATCGCCCT
This sequence comes from Clitarchus hookeri, assembly GCA_002778355.1. Classification (NCBI taxonomy): domain Eukaryota; kingdom Metazoa; phylum Arthropoda; class Insecta; order Phasmatodea; family Phasmatidae; genus Clitarchus; species Clitarchus hookeri. The sequence continues at coordinate 130,756 of NQII01004661.1, forward strand.
GCGATTTTATGGCAGTAATTGTTTCGAGGTGGGTTGTGTGTTATTTGGTTTTCGTATATATTTGTAATGAAAACAGAGTGCATTAACCTCAAAATTCTCTCGTAGTCAGGAAAATTGTGTCTATTTATTTATTTATCATCACGTAAACCCTAATACGTATTGAGTGTGACTTGTAAAAATAAAAATACAAGAATACAAATAAACTCTCAGCTATCAAAAATACAGACTACACTAATGAAATATAATACATAAGCCAATAGGACAATAACCTGTCAGATGTTTATAGTTTCCATACACAAGTAACAGCAATCTGCCAGTTGACAATATTTGGAATACAAGATCTCAGTTATCTAAATATTAAGAATAGGAATGACAGCACCCATTACAATAAAAATATACGAACAACAAACAAAACACTTTATTAGTTGTCAATCATTGTTTTTGACATTAAAAAATTTATCTATAGTATAATATGCTTTCATCAACAGATATGTTTTCAATTCCATTTATAATTTTCGAACATTATCAAAACGTTACTTTTTCAAGTAATTAAAACCCCCGTCTCTGGTAGTATGTTCTCTACCTATTAATAAAGAGCATGGTTTCCACCCATCTGTCTCCTGTAGCATTTTCTGATTCTTTCCTGTTGAAAGTGCTTCACGGCATCTGAGCCGGTTTTCCCCTTTCTCTTCTTAGTATAATAGTTTAGCTATAAGTACACTTAAGGAGGTTGTCATGGCCAAATTGGGGCTATGTCAGCCCAATCCCTTGCTGCCGCGATGCATGTCTCCTTGCATGATTTCCTTCCCTTGTAGGCGTATGGGGCTTAGCCCTGAGACACAATTAACTCCCGTCCCTACCGCGGGCTCACACATAACACTCAGTTTTAGAGTAAGTTAGAAGAAAAAAAAAGGTAATTAAAAATAAATGTTACATTTTGTGTATGCTTTTTAACAAAGTTACTATTGAAATTATTTTTTTAACATGTTGTATGTCTGCTAGTAAGTTAAGTAGGTAATAACGAAATGAGGTTAATTGTGCATTATAGTTGCACATATTTCAGCTAGTATTTAATGAAGCACTGCAGACTTAGTGTCTGTGTATTGAACATGTCATTGCCAGCGAGGCATGTGTTTATGACATGTCGGATGTGAATAGGTTAAATCAAATTGTATTACAAATGCGTTGTGTTGCAGAATGTTTGCAGTGACCTAGATTATGTCAATCAGGCAACGGTGAGCAGGATTGTAAAGGTAAAGAAATATAAACTGATATAAAATTTTATGTTACATATTTAGTACCACAAGCAGAGTTAAAGTAACTTGTATTTTAGAATTTATGTTGTGTATTTAGTACCACAAGCAGAGTTAAAGTGCCCAATAATTTAGAATAATAATTTGTTCCTGGACTTTGAGGGCACTGTAATATTATTAGTGGCATCTTAATGAGGCCAACATATCATGCAGGTTACAAATGTTTGTTTAATAAGTATTATGTTTAGTAATATATTTGGATATACTTGGGTATTTGCATAGTAATTTGTTGTTAGGTTAGTGTAGTGTAATAGGAAACAGTGTATTATGTCCAGGAAGGGTGTGGAAGAGGAGTTTGGTCGGAGAGGTGAGAGAGCTCGCAACCAGGCAGTAGCCTAATTCCAAATTTTTGTTGGTTATTATAATTACTTGATGGTTTGGTCATGCTGTATCAAGTGGTGGTGCTTGTGGTAGGTGGTGTATCGACCCCAAGCGCAAATCAGTTGACATCAAAATTAATTGTTGGGAGTGAAATTGGTATTGCAGTTTGTTCATGCCAGTATAATAGGTTGCAGACCCAGTCCTTAATGATACTATGTAATAAAGACAAATCATCTGAGCCATACAACCCAAAAGTACCCACTAGGTTATCCATGCATAAGTACCTATTAGATTAGATGCATAAAAATACTGGTTCATGCAACATGGCGTTCAGTTTGGTCATGTCAGAACACTGTAAATGATGTGGACAGTACAATCGATTGCAAATATCTTATACAATGTAAATAGTAAATCACACTTCTGTCCATCTTATCGTGTTTAGACATCTGTCATATTATGTCTTTGACCACAGTAGTGATGTGTAGTGCTTATCAGTACATACATTCCAACATGTCTGACATGTTAAAATAAGCTTGTGTGGTAATCAGTAATATCTACAATAAGGTGTCTAGTATTTCTCGCAGGTAGTTGTGTTGAATTGTGTAAATAAGGCAGAGGCGTTTCTTACAAGTATTTACTTTTGTAACAGTAGTGTCGTCTAAGCTGGCTGAGCACCTCTTGCAGTTTGTGAATTTTCCTGGACAGCCACAATTTCAGGAAAATTACAGGCTCTTCTATGTGAATGGTGGGTTTCCTGTTGTAAGTGGGTGCATTGATTGCACTCACATTGACATTAGGAGCCCAGGTGGCCAATTTGCAGAGCTGTACAATAATATGAGAGGATGCATGTCGCTCAATGTTCAGGCATGTTTGCTGAGATGTGCAACACATGATTGTTTATGTCAACAATTGATGTAGAGGATTGTAAGCGTAATATTTATTGGATACAAATCTGTTAATACTATACAATTAATTTTAAATATACAAATACTAAAATGTTTTTGTCTGTCAGCATTCATTGATGTTAATATGTTCGGTAACATTGTTAAATTTAATTTGTAGGATGTCTCAGTCCATAACCTACAGATCCTGGACATTGTGACTAGGTGGCCCAGCAGTACTCACGACTCGAGGATTTTCAATGACAGCAGGGTGATGACCCGTTTTGTAAATCACTCTCTGCTTGGAATTAAACCAAAACATGAAATAAAAATAAAAAACAGAAAGTAATTACATTCATCAAAATAGTATCTTGTGCAATAAATAGTTATAAATTACACAATCTAACACAAGATACACAACAAAATAACTTGTAACAACAATGTGTTATTAAAGATAACAAACTTCTATAAAAGCCTTAATCTATTTTAATTTTATTTTAGGCCTCGGGCGATTTTCTAATTAGTCTACAAGTTAATTCACCTATCAAATGTAGCCACAGTTTTGAATTCTTCAGTAACATATGCCACCAGCACTGATTTTGCAAGAGACTGCTCAGTGTAAAGAATCATAATATTCTGGAGGTGGTGCTGTGTCATTGTTGATCTTAATTCGATTTTAACATGGCACAGTTTAGAGAATTCTCTTTCGCATAAACAGCTAGTTATAGGGATAACTGAATTATATCAGCAGCTAGTAGAAATTTTTGTAAGTTTACTTGCGATTGTATTGAGAGCCATGTATGTTAGGATGTCCTTCATAGAGCTTGGAGGGTATCCTTCCCCTGTTTTGCCTTTCAGAAGACATATCTCAGCTTGAATCTCTGGAGCATTCAGATAAAATTTGTTACTAAAGATCTGAAGATCATTTGAGTAGAAGCTAGTCTCAGACTTCTGCCAGTAGCAGAAATAATTTTTTGAGTTCATTGAGAAAAACTGGTTTTTAAACATTGAAGGAGAGAGAGTGATCATGGAAAGATGAACACTTTTGAGACCCGAGTTACTTTTTCCTATTGGCTATTTCTTTATCCTTTACCCACCTTTTAAAATAAATATTGCCATGTAAGTAATAAACACAGTGTGTACATTCCATCGCACTCGCAAGTTAACACCTAAGGCTAAAATAATATATATTTATTGACTACGATTCCAAATGAGAGGGCTTTATTCACTTCACTGTGAATAGCCTATATACTCTATATACTCTGCATTCGTTCTTTATTGATTTAAAGAAAACAATACTTTCTGGTTATCTATTCCACAAGTAGGGCAACACTTTCTGCTTGAACACATTATATCAATTTATAATTTGTCACATTTTCCCTCAACTCTATTGAAGATCACATATATGCTTAACCTTTCACTCCTCAAATGTTCTTAAGCTGAGGCAAGTGTCTGGGCTTGTTTCATTGCCACAAACAGATCAATAATATAATACTTTAAGGCTTTACTCGTCTTCAAATTCATCAGTAAAATCGTATGCATGATTTCTGAGCTCAGTCTGAAGATGAAAGATTTTATATTACCGAGGATATCTTCCACACTGTAGCGACCGTGGTGGTGTAGTGATTAGACAGCACGCCTCCCACCTAGGCAAACAGGGTTTGATTTACGATAGGGTCGCTCCTGCATTTTCGCATGTGGGAATCGTGCGGGACGATGCTGCTGGTTGACGAGTTTTTCTCTGGGATCTCCGGTTCCCCCACCCCTTCATTCTGGTGCTGCTCCATACTCATCCTACTTCACCCACATCGGCCCTCAATACCTCTATATTAAGAGCCGCTTAAATATCTCCACTCCTTCTCCACTAGCTCTAACTCTGCTGTCAATAGCTTCCTCCACCATTATCTCAGTAGTATTAAAATAATATTCATGGTTGACCTGAATGGCTGAGACAGCTTCAGCTCTGCAAGTCCATCGCATGGTTGTGAGAGACTTTAGAGATTGCTTTTGTTGTACTGTGACATGGACCACTCCTGCATGGTCAGGCATGGCCATTCTCATTACGTCATCGGTCCACAGTTGCTGCACCAGTGCGGCCCGCGGAACACACACATCGCACGTCCCAATGCGTGCCGCGTCGTTCACCGAGTGATCCAACCGAGTGCCTGTGGTGTCCCTAGAGAGATCTGTGTAATTAGGATATTAATCAAGTGTTAGAATGTGTAAAAAATAGCCTTAGAATTTATCGCCCACGAGCAAATGTTCGTGAAATTCGCCCCAAGGGGATTGCGAAGTAATCACAGAATAAATGCACGCCATGTGCATATTTAATGAGGTGTAGAGTAGCAAGGCTAGGGTATTTTAAGTGTTCTGTATAATTTTCCGAGTTCAATTGTGTGTCTAATCAGTGATGGGGGAAATAATTAGTCTTTCTTTCAGCCTAACTGTTCCGGTCGTAGAGAGCCCCAAAACTTAACATACCTAAATTTCAGAAATGCTCTGCAAGGCACCACATAATCATGTTTTGTATTTAAATTAGTGCCTTATTAAGAACTCTTAACTCTCTACGGGAATAAGGAAATCACTCAGAATATTTCAGTGTTTTATGTGTATATGTTTCAAGTTATATGTTAATAAGGTTAGTTAATTAAATAACCTCGCGGAGTTTAGCGAGCTCTCGACAAGAACGCCGCTCACTCGCGCCATCTCCGGCACTCTAGAGAGCTGAACGAGTGACAGTGGTAAACTTTGAATGGGTGGAAAATAATTGTGAAAATAGAGATGTTTATATCAAGATGATAATTCATTCTGTTACTCAAAAACCACCAATATTTAATATTACAAATCCCATATGTAATAATATAAAAGCTAAAGCAAGCCATACTAGTATATTGTATTTGCAGGCTTTTATGAAGAGATTGCATTATTACAGACTAATTTTATTTAACTATATGTGAATATTATTATTTTTCAATTTAAAACATTTTTTTCTAGCCTAAGGAAAAATGCTATTATTTTAAACAATGCTTACTTTAGTGCACTTTATTAAAAAAAATTAAAATGTCAGCAATAAAAATCTTGATTTCTTAGTTATAAAAATTCAAATTACAGAAATAGCGAATCAAAATAAATGTTACACCTTTATTAAAACTTTACTGCTATCTGTTGGTACATCAACACACAATGCACAACACCAACACTGACTATTGTGCCATGGAACACATCTCACACCAACCGAAAACCACCACTGCCAACAACTACTATCATCACCAACCGCCTATTATGCCAGGGTCTTTACTTATAACACTTGCAGTTACAGTGTCCTCTATCTGGGATATTGCATATGAAGGGGCTTGAATGGTCTGCACTGTACACAGCAGAACATACTGCCAAATGAGAAAGATTCCCTATGTGTGGGAGACATCATTCGCTGCTGAGATTATGTTCCGTAGACCCATAAACCATTGCTGCCAGTAACATAAAGCACACATAGGTTTCTATTGGTCCCAATGTAAGACACAGTGTCGTCTGGATATCAGTACAGTTCCGAACAAAGCATTTTTTTTTTAACAATTCCTAAAATTGTTTATTTATTTTTGACTGAAAGGTTTAAAAGTTACAGTCGGAGCCGACTCTTCTGTTTTTTGGTTATATAATTGCCAGCCACAGGGCTAACAACTTGACGTTTTGCTTTCTCCATGTGCACCTGCATGTTTCCAATAGTTGTATGCTAATTGTTATGTCGTTTGTGTAAGCCTATACTGTTAACCCAATTGGATTAGCCAGCAAGGGCATAAAATATTACGTTAAAATAGTGAATCGATGGAGGCAGTCCGTAGACCCTAACCATAGCTCCATCGAATTAAATAATCGAGGACGACAATTAGAACACTCCAACAGACTTCGCCCAATGTGTAAGTCGTGGTAGCACAGTAGCGATAATTAAACTTTAAGTAAATCATTGGGCAGCAGACAAAAAAAAAAAATACAAAACATGTTTAGCAACTGGAACTAAACTGAGAAGCAGGAAATTAGTTAGGCAAAAACTATAATTTAGGCAGGCGTCCAATACCAGAATTTAGAAAAAAATCTAACTAACTGCAAAGCCCAAGACAAACGCAGTACTACGCCACACAATTATTTCAAAAACACTAAACGGACCCACAAATCAAAAGCTGCGACCATGACTCACCGTTTTACAAGCTCCAGCATAATCAGCTGCTCACGCAACTACATTTTTTTAAAAACTGCATCTCATAGCACCATCTTCCAAAGACGGGTAGACTTACAATTTTAGCTCAAACTACAATTTAAATTAGCTCCAGCAGGCGGCAACCCGACGATCGTCTTCACAGACGTAGAATGAGGCATAGAATTAATGCTGCACAAGGTGTGTAACAATTAAAGAAAGCTCATGTACAAGGAAGGATAATCAAGGGAGGGTGATGAGGGGAGAAATCAGGAGGGGAGCCGAGACGGCCAAGGAGCAGACCGCCTTACAGAGGAGTAAATCCAAAAACAATGCGTGCGGTGGTGCCACATTTGCAAGATAAAACATCCGTTATATTTTCATTAAGGGTGGTATTCATATTTAAGTCTCAAGGCAATGTTATTTCGGCACCATGTTTCATAATCTACAAATAAGACGATCTTCGTGGTGGCAGCATGCTCAAAACATAGCTTATATTCTACCACACACAGCTTGATTAAGCACGAGCTTAAGACATAGTACATAGGCTAGTATTAAAACGAAATATGGCGGCTTGACATAAAATATTAATAAATAGGCAATTTTTTGTCACCACATCGTAATGTCTGCGCGATATTATATGTGAATTGAAAAATTAGGTATTCCAAATTATACATAAGTATTGCAAACACATAAAAACATGGCTGTAATCGAACAAAGTGATGCTAATATGGTGAAAAATAACGAAATCGCTTTTTTTGCATAGGGAAAATGTTGCGTATGAGTGTCCTATGCGAATTTCGTTAAAAAACTAATGGGTTCTGTGGAATTACTGTTTTGTATATACCTTCTCAGAGCAGAACAATTTAGATTTTCATCCAAACGCATAATTAAATCATTAATCTGAACCTAAAACAAGCTTTGCTATTGCCATTTTGCAGAAATCTGTGTTAGTTAGACATATGAAGTTATCTAATCTGCGTCTGCTGTTTATAAAACACAGTCTCAAGTCACTTATACAATGGACTCGGCGAAGACAGGCTTATTTGTCGTCTTACGCAAGGTCTCGACGACTACGAAATGTGGTTCGAAATCGCGATCTCAAGCAGTGACTATGAAACATAAATATCCAGTCTTAGGAGACACACAAATAAGACAGTCTTCGTGACGACTGCCTTGTTTGCCTGTGCTTGAGGCAAGCTTAAGCAGTGGTCATGAAATATAAATACGAACTTAATACACATAATAAGATTGTATTGTTGAAGCTAGTGCTCAAAATATGTTTATGAATACCGCCCTAAAACAGTGCTTACCTATTCTCATTGTCGACCGTTGGCTCACCTCGCAGGCAGGCTCGTCATGTAATCATAATCATAATAAATTGGTGTCTGCTAATACTATTGCCAATGCAATTAAACAGGTTCATATCTCTTAGGGAAATTTGCACTCTAATGTGATGTTTGAAGAATATCATATTTTTTACTTTTCTTTTACAGTGTGATGCGTTGTTTACAGAAGAGAATGGAACTGGGTGATTATGCCAAAAGTTAACCACCTCATGGCTGCAAAAAAAAATCAAGGGCCTTATTCTCTATCTTGAGCTTACTTAAAGACAATCAACATGATCGTTTTTATCATAAAGAGGCTCATAACGATCGTTACTCGTAAGCGTCTTTATGTAATATTCTGTAAGCCATATCTTTATTGATATCTTTATGCATTGATGTACGTTTGGCCATGCAGTGGGCTGTATTCCGAAATCAACGCCCTGCTTGTGGAATTATATTTTTTTCCGATATTATAGAATGCATTGTGTCACAAATTTTGTTATCATCGTGAATCTTGAATTATGAGTAAAATTTATTACTTAATACATTTTCCAATACCATCTCTAAAATAAATTTACTTTTTTATATGTATACAATATTTCAGGTAGTACTAGTTCATTTTAAGCATCACGAGATAGCAGCACTTACCCGATGCCAAATCCGTCAGTTCCAAGTTACTTTAAAGCGAGAGTATCACTTGAGAATAATAAAATATTTTCCTTAAATTTAGTCCAGATACAGTTTATTTGTGAATAAATATAACATAATTTAATATTCCTCTTTTATAGGGCATTTTAAAACGTTTTATTTTCTGTAAGATGTATTAGTAAAATATCTCAATACTCCTGTCATTTTCGTTCCACTTTCGTCAATAAAGACACCTTATTAAACGGTCTTAATATAAAGACCATCATGAAGACATATTGAGTTACAGAATACCATTTCACCTCCTAAAGATAGTTGCACGGTAAATGTCTTTATATAAAGACAGTAAAAAGTTAGAGAATAGGCCACCAGGTGTATCTGGGAGACCATACCCAGCTAATTCATTAATGGCCTGTATAACAGTGCCCCAATAATGCCAAAGTATGATGTTACCTCTAGTGTCACTAACCCTGGTTGTGTGTAACGAAATCTTCTGGAACTCGAATATTAGACGGGTTTCTGGCCCAAAGGGTGTTTTGTCCAATTCAGCTGGGTTTGACCCAGCTTTTGTGTGGGTATCATGTCCTGTGGCACAACTTGTGCTCTACCACAATAACATGTACATACTTATCTCATGAACTGACACCTATCGTATTACTACACGCTAAATTTCAGGACTCATTTCAGTTATTACATAAAAAAAATTTCGAAGGGCCCCTGAATTTATTGTGTTTAACCTCGAATACAAGTCATTTATGTGTGAAAACATATGATAGATTCATTTCAATTGAGGAATGCGAGTTTCTGATGTCTCAGATGTCAAAAGTGGAATAATAGGCCAAATAATAAAATGCCTACACTAGCTCAGACTACAAATTTCTAAAACAGTTATTGTTTACAGAGGCGTACGAAAAGAGGTGGTGGGGCAAGGTGGGCATTTATCGCCCCTCCCCTTCTGTATTCCTAGTGGGCACTACAAGAATCAATGTTGGTTAAAATGGATAATTTATGTGCAGTTATTAAAAATGTAGATCAATAATAATATTGAATAGTAATGTTTATACTCATATAAGTATTTTGTGTCAAAACATGTGAATAGGAAGCAAAATGTGTGTGTGTAAATACATCCATAATTGATTTGAAGACAACATTTTGGGGAGTGGAGCATTTTGCAGCACCAGGTTCGCCAAATTCTCAACAAGACTGTGCCCCTCTTAACCGAAAATGGTTCCGAGCCCCTGTTTGGTTAAACAGATCAAATAATGCAAAAAGTTATTCAGTCTGATTGAAAACACATCACCTGAAGACAAACATGCAGAGCCTCAAAATTAGTAGTAATAATACCTTAAATCATATGACTGAAAATGCTGAGGTTTGTATATACTTAAGCTGAGCACACAATTATACTGTTGAAGAACTTGGGATGGGCTCTTTTCTTTATGAATCAATGAATACACAGTAAGTCCACACTATATTATAGACGGATAAATAATTCAGAAGCTTACAAAATATACACATTACTTAAGTATGGAGCAAAGGAAAGTTTTTCACAGGTGTATTTATGAGTGCTGTCCTCATTTACAAAATTTATTTCAATTTGTTAACAGCTGTAACAGAAATTTCACCAAGAACCACTACGAAATAAGGAGTCTAATTTGGCAAGCAAAGCAGTCAACAATTTAAAGACTTAAATAATAATTTGTATTACCACAGCTGATACCTCTTTTGTGGCCCATGAATGAAGAAAAAATCACACATCTGCAGTATCAAATAACCGATATGCCAAAAATATAGAGCCTTATAATACATAATACGTACATTAACTTCTTACTGAAAAGATATTTACAATTTCCTTAAGAAAATGGGGATTGTACCTCAGTCATATTCACATCACTTACTTGCATTAACTGTTAGCTTGGTCTTTTAGTTGGTATATAGCTATGTTTCAGTTCTGCGACAAGTACGTTCTCATAAAAGGCCAATGAAAATTGAGCTGAGGAAGGGCGAGGGGTGAGCAAGAACTAATGCTTCTTGTTATCAGTCGTCAGATCCTTAGAGCGAAACTTCAGCGGAAGTGAGCAGGGACTGTCAGACATCGTCGTCTCTGTACTCCTTGGGCGTGGCCAGCGAGAAGTCGAGGATCTCGTCCGCCGTGAGGAAGCGGACGTCGGAGTCGTCGAACAAGTCTTCGCGATGCCTGCGGCGGCGCCTGCGCCTCACGAAGATGAAGGCGAGCACAGCGCCGCAGATGCACAGCAAGATGGCGACCACCATCCCTGCGACCGCCAGCGGCAGCGTCGACTTCTCGCTCCTCATCTTGGCGGAGACACGTGGCTTGAGGAAGTCTGCCGACACACATCAAGGTCTGTTGCTAAGGAGTTTACACAATGAATAAGTTAAGCAGGAAGAAGTTAGCAGTTAGCTCCAACATTTGAGTGGATGCATTAACGATCATACTGCCTTAGTTCGACCAATAGGAAAGAAAGTTATACTGTGTTATTTAAAATGTAAATAGAAGCAGATATTTATTTAATATTATTTTTACAGCCCACCGTTGTTTTAGCAGCAGGCCAAGATTAATAAATCTTGAAAGTTCGTTTTTTCAAAACAAAATATAAATATGTGTTTATTAAAATGCATTGTTATGCGCTGCAGCTTGCACAAGCCGCGAGCTCCCGTTATGCCTGGTCCAGCTCTTTTAAAATGTGGAGGTGGAAGGGGGGAGGTAACCCACTTCGACCCTACCTTCCCCCCAGGCATACCCGCTCGCTGCCTCGTCGCCTCCCCCCCTGGGCAGCCGGGGAAATGACTGACAGCTGTGATGTAGCTGGCATCTCAGGCCATCCTCCTCCCCTCTGCTGAAGAGAGAAGCCGACACGTGTAAAGGATGCACAGATAATATTCTGGGAATTAGGACCCTCGGTGCAACGTGGCATATAGAAAAATTCCTGGGCGATGGCCTACGACGCTATAAATATTGCAGTGGTCCAACGGCCGGCAGTCATTTGCGGAGACCTTTTGGACGAGTGCGGTGGGCGAAGTCAAGTGCGGACGACGACGGGAGACTGCGAGACGACAGCGGACGAGGTGTTTGTGGTGTGAATGGACGAGGGTGTGATACCCAACGAGTGAAGACTACTGCGCATGAGGGTGCATCGGAGAACTCTAGAACATAGTGGACTGGTGGGACCTGGACTAAACTGAGGTGGGATTGAATAACATATGATACGGACTTTATTGTAAATATTGGAACTGTCAAATATGGACATATAATTTATAAAATAACTGAATAGGTTTTAATACAGTGTCTATTGTGAATTATTTTTAATTATTTAATTGAGTTAATTTATTTGAGGTAATTGTAAATTGTATTGATTGAAGTTATTAACTGTAAACAGCAATTGATATCAATTTATTGTGAGATGTTGAGTCGAGAGAATTTTGTTTGTAGTTATTGTTACTAAATTGGGTAATTATAATTAACTCTTTTATTTACTTAAGACCTCCCTCATTTAACGAATGTGGTTTAGCCCACTGAGTTCGAGAGAAAATTATAACACTATTGTCAGAAGTGGGATGGAGGTATTTCATTCAAGAAAGAAAAATAGTAATTATGATTACATTAAGTTATTTACTAGTAAAATAAATTCATAAAAAATTAATAACTTTTGTATTAACAGGTCAAGGAATTATTTATAACTTTTTGGTGCTAACTAGGAAAATGTCGGCAGACATGGAAGCACTTCGTTCTTTAATTGAAGAACTAAGCGGCCAAATTAGTAGTGTTAGTGAATCTGTAAATAGTGAAATTATAATGTAAATAGTCAAATTAGAAGTGTTAATGCTAATGCAAATAGTAAAATCAGAAGTTTTAATGAATTTGTGAATAGCCAAATAATTAGTGTTAGAGACAGTGTAAACGACAACGTGGATAGAAAAATAGAGTGTGAATGAAAATGTAAATAAGAGGATATAAGATGTTAGTGTTGTAATTGAAAATTTAGATAAGAAGATTGACAATGTTTCTCAAATGGTGGAAAGGAAACTGGAAAGTGTTAGTGAGAGTGTGGGCAGTTTTGAGCAGGAAGAAAAAAACAGGAAGTGAGCACCCTCAATTAGGAATGGCAAGAATTCCTGCAGCAGCAGGGGAAAAGGCATACAGCGGCTGAGAAGGAGCTGAGATCGACACCCACCATGTCGACAAATGTGGGTGGCAAGGAGAAGATAGAGGTTGCCATTAATACAGCAATCGCAAGAGAGTAACAGCCATTCTGCAGTGTGGGTACGCCTCAGCCAGGGATGGGTTTAGGTGTCACTATAAAGCCCGCTCCTTACGATTGACAGACACCTTGGCATGAATACCGGCACCAATTATAAATTGTTGCCGCCCTGAATGGCTGGACGGAAGAGCAGCAGGCCTACTATTTGGCGGCTGTACTGAGGGGACCTGCACTGAGCATACTGCAGTTCCTGCGATAACGACTTCTACTGGAGTACTCCACATTGGTTTCGGCCTTGGAGCTGCGATTCGGCGACATGCCCACCATGCCCAACTGTGCGAAGTCACATCCAACGATCAGGAGAACCACTGCAGGAGCTGTGGCAGGGCCTCGTGAGGCCGTCACACCTGCTTCTGGAGGGATGCTCAGAAGGGGCCCGATATGTCATCGCAGTCGGTTTTTTCGACGATGCTATCGCTGACACCGAGGTGTGTGTGGTAAGCTGTACGTTTGACTGCGCCTCACACAACACAGGGTGCCTTGGCCCGAGTATTGGAGGTGGAGTTAGCATGGCAGGCATCAGTGCCCCGATTTATAGTGTGGGCAGTGATGTTGAATGATGAGGACGACAGCATCAAGAGGATGCTGAAGGACTTGCAGACGACCATAGGGGACATCGCCTCCAGAGTGTGTGTATATACATGGATTGCCATGCAAAAGGCCCACCTCTTCCAATCCACCGTACTGGAAATTCGATGTTGAGGTGATCACGTACAGCTCACGAGGAATGTGGAGGGGCACCATCGTGCTGAAGCCACATATGTTGCCGGACTGCGAGTGGCACATCCTCGAGGAAATTTTGCAATGTAAATAGCAGGAAGTGGCAGTACATGTGCCCAGTCATTCGTTGCAGCATCAAGTACGGCCTTATGAGATGGTCATCCCCAATGCCCGCCCAGATGTTCACAGAAAATCTGTGATGGTTGGTTGTGATGGTGGTTCCATGAGGATTGGTGTCGCCCCACATGTGACTGTTCCTGCTGTTAAAATAACCGTCTATCGTGAAAGTCGCTTCATCAGTAAACAATACAGTGGAAGTAAAATGAGGAACCACTGTGCACTGTTGCAGAAACCCCTGCGATAAATCACGTCGAGGAGCGAAATCTGCTGGTCCCAATGCCTGCACCTTTCACATGTGGTAGGCACGCAGCAGCTGCTCGCGTATAATACGCCATGCAGTGGAATGCGACACACACATTCCGTGTGCAACGGCACGGGTGCTTGTTGACGGGTTTTCCTCCACAACATTTAGTACTTCTTCTTCCACATTTGGTGTATGGACATTTTCTCGGGTGACCAGACCCACCTCGTGCCTTAAACGTGCCTGTTTCATGCAGTCTCTGAGTGACAGTTGTGAAGGTCTCGGGATGAGGTTGCCGCCATGCTGGAAACCTCTCATGGTACGACCATACAGCAGCTCGTGCATTACCTTTGACTTTACCGCAAAGAAGAACCATGTCTGTCATTTCTGAGTTCGTATACTTCGCCATGTCGACATGTAGTAGAATGCACGCAACGTGCGGCAAAGAGTGGGTTTTTATTCTACAGTCCCCTCCTCTGTTAGGGAGGGGAACTACAGTACTGATGAGAGTAGGAGAAAACCATGATCCTCTTAGAAACCCTATTAGACGAAGCAATTTACGATTCAGTTCCGTCACAAACCACTTGTACGTAAGGCCCACACACCACCATGGCGCGCGCGCAGACAGTCAATACTGGTTGCCTACCTGGAAGGCAGTAACACTTCTCTGTGAAATCAAACATGTATGTTTCACTCGAAAAGGGTGACAGTTAGACAATTTTTGCAAAAACATGCCTGTATATACACATAGACACACACATACACGTATGGAATTTTCGTGTTTCTGTCACCATTTAACACAGAATGTTATTACAACTTAATTAAAAAATGAAGACTCTTTATTAACACAATGGCGTTGCATGGTTTTATCTGTGCAAATTCTTTTTGGGAAGACAATGTTTCAATAACAGAATTAGGTTCTATTCTTTGTGCAAATATCTAAACTCTCTTACCTGGAAAATGTGTGGTAGTATAAACAATTAAAATATTTACATGTATATGCATGCAGATATTTAGTATTACAGAGTCATCCACGAACATTTCTGTAACTCTGTAACCAAGTCTAAGACATTAGGCATACCTCCTGGGTATGCACAAATACTTTATCTCTTTCATTTATTATTGCCAAGAAAACAAAGCTTTAACAAAATAACCAAATCCGGTGCAGTACAAGGAAGATGAATTTTTTTTACATTACCTTTAATTTTAGTTGATCCTGGTGTCTTCAGTGTAGTAAATAGTCTGGTTCCTGAAAAAGAGGTCCTCACTTTAGCTCTGCGTGTTGTCCACCCTACAGCCGGCCTACCAGTTGTAGTAGAACGATGTGTGGTTACAGCTTGTGGTACTTTGTGAGCTTTGGTAGGCGTGGTAAGGCGAATAGGGGTGCGTGCAGTAGTGCGAGTGGTGGGGCGAGTGGTGGGGCGAGTGGTTGGGCGAGTGGTGGGCCGAGTGGTTGCACGAGTGGTTGCACGAGTGGTGGGGCGAGTGGTTGCACGAGTGGTGGGGAGAGTGGTTGCACGAGTTGTAGGGCGAGTCGTAGCACGAATTGAAGGGCGGGTGGTAGTACGAGTCGTATGGGGGATGGTAGTGCGGGAGTCTTTTGCAGTCGCTTGAGTCGTGGCATGTCGCGTGGTTCGTGTTGACTGCAATGTGTTGGTCACGCCGACAGCCTGTGAAAACATGTGCCTATCGGATGGCGCGGGAGATGAAGTTGTGGCCACTGGCAATTTATGCCAAGAGGTAGGACGAAATGTTCCATCTTCGTGAATCGTTGACTCTCCTGGCAGCTCGTGTACATCAGTGTTCAGCTGAGATGTCGTGTGTGTTTCTTCACCCGAGGATGTGATTAGGTAACTGTGCCCTGATATGTTTCCTTGGGACACTCTTGTGAGAGGCGTATTGACTGGCGAAAGAGTAACAGNGTGTTGACTGCGATGTGTTGGTCACGCCGACAGCCTGTGAAAACATGTGCCTATCGGATGGCGCGGGAGATGAAGTTGTGGCCACTGGCAATTTATGCCAAGAGGTAGGACGAAATGTTCCATCTTCGTGAATCGTTGACTCTCCTGGCAGCTCGTGTACATCAGTGTTCAGCTGAGATGTCGTGTGTGTTTCTTCACCCGAGGATGTGATTAGGTAACTGTGCCCTGATATGTTTCCTTGGGACACTCTTGTGAGAGGCGTATTGACTGGCGAAAGAGTAACAGAAACATTTTTCGTGTTGATGAGTGACACTGTTGTCCGAAATGCCAGTGCGTGTTCCGAACTTGTGCTCTGTACAATTTCTGGCACTATTTTGGTATTGGTGTTATGAATAAATGGTTCTGTGTTTACTGACAGAGGAGGCATGGAGTAATCCAGTGCTGAAACAGAAAAAGAACAAATATATCGATTCAGAAATAAAATTGAAATTGATATGTTTAATTCATGTTGGACAAGATGTGGGCATTTTATAGCATATGCAAGTAGGAAACTGAATACTGTATACAGACAACAAATCAATGCTTGTTTTAGTCTTTAAGTGGACATTTCAAACGAAAAAAGAGTTTTGGTGTTCGATACACCTATCTTTTCTTTGTGAAAAATACTAATGAGTATCTGAAATACATTGATTTTAAAATACTATTTAGTTTAGTAGTATTACGATGGCTTTACATTTCTAGATATATTCCGTATAAACTGGGCTGCCTGTATCAGTGATGACCAACATCTTTATGAAAGTCTGTTTTTCTACGAATTCGCTGATACTGAGTATCCAGTGCAATAATCAAAAACACAACAACTATGGATTTTAAAAATTTAATAAAGAACTACGTTACATAATTTTAGATTTGTGGGAAGGAGAAGAGATAAAGAAGTCATGCTGACATTTTACTTTGTATACATTATCGTACCTTTTACGTATCCTATGAATCGAACTAAACCGCAGTCTTGCAACCTCCATGTACAAAGTGGTGCCTTAGACATATCGTACTAACTCAAGACTCACGGCATCATACATAAAAACCATTTAATTACTGAATGCTCATCTTTGTTCGGCAGGTTTCAGCCTGCAAGGGGTGAAGCTACTCGTGACACACTTCGCGGCCTGTTTAGAGGTTCACGACTTGCTTCGCGACATGGCTTGTGACGAGCTTCGCGTGCTTCGATAATCGCGAATCGGTTCGCGGCATGTTTCGAAGCTCACGACTTACTTCACGACATGGCTTGTGACGAGCTTCGCGTGCTTCGATAATCGCGAATCGCTTCGCGGCATGTTTCGAAGCTCACGACTTACTTCACGACATGGCTTGTGACGAGCTTCGCGTGCTTCGATAATCGCGAATCGCTTCGCGGCATGTTTCGAAGCTCACGACTTACTTCACGACATGGCTTGTGACAAGCTTCGCGTGCTTCGATAATAGCGAATCGCTTCGCAGTGTGATTCGCGATGGGTGGTCAGTTTCACAAAATGCTTCGCAACATGATTTTTTAATGTGATTCGTGAATTACTTCGAAACATGTTTAAATCACGGAGACTATTTCTCGATGTGATTCGCGACATACGAAGGACTTCGAGACTTGCCACTTTCTTCGTTTTAAGATTCGCGTTGTACAAGTCACTTCATAATGATCTTAGCGATGCGATTGGCTTTGAGCAATATGTTTCGCAAATTTTTTCGTTTAGTGCTTCGCGAAATGTTCTGCTATAATCACATTATTTTTGCGATGTGATTCGTACTAAAATAACTATTTTGAGTTTCACGACTGCTCTGTGACGCGATTTGTGATGAGGTTCGTGATGTGATCAGTTTTATGTAGTATGTTTCGCGAAATTTTTCGGTCACAATGGATTTTCACGATGCATTTCGTGACATACGAAATATTTGAGACTCGCGACTTGCTTCGGATTGTAATATTCGGTGTGTGTTTTGATGTACTTTGTGCTGTGATTCGTATTGTCCTACATGCTACGCGATTGGTCGTTATGGTAGGTCGATATGTCTGAAGTCTAGTCGGTAAATCTGACCAATCGGTCTCGTCGATTGGTCTATCTGGCCAGTATGATCGGCTGGTATGCTGAATGTTGGCATGTCGATTTGATTTGTGTGTTTGTGGTGACACTGCTAACGACTATATAGAGATTGGTAGAAGCAACGTTGTTGAAGTATTCTCACTAAACAATTGCCAATGTGTAAGGTACGTTTACTTATAAGTGAGGAAAAATTAACTGAGTGTGTTAACACACACTTATCCTTATAAAAACACATAGGCCTTAATGCCACATACTATATCTTTCGGAACCGGAAGTACGCCTGCTGTATTACCTAGGATCTAGTTTTGATGGCTCAATTCCAAACAATTCGAAAATGGCGGAAAACTATGTCCATAAAAGGGCTTAGAGTCTAACTTGGCATATCTACTCATCTTGGCTTGTGCTGCCTTGGTACATACTAATTTTGGAGTACCTTGCCTCAATGGTCTCTGAATGATGGCCAACCATGCCTGTAAATTGGTGGTTGCTATGTGGCATACTATGCTTATAAAATATGGTTATAGTAGGATAGTCGCTACCCCATTGGGTTGGTTGCATAAACTTGCAATAATTACTTTAACAAAAGATGAACAGCAAAATTACACCCTAAAAAGATTTCTCTATGAATAAAAAAAAAGTAATTTTCAAATAGTACAAATTTTATTTTTTTAATGCATTTATTCAACTTTAAGTGATTTGTAAATAATAATAAAAATTAAATACTATTTCAGGGCCACTCAGTACTCTGTGAAATTATATTATGAATTATGGAAATACTTTTTGAAGTTACACTTCTTTTGGCGTGTTGAGGGTAACAGTTTAGTGTGCAACAGAAGTTGCGAGCGCACAGTGTAACGAAATTCGACAGTGAATGTGGTAGGGGTATGACCCGTTGTCAACATAACCATGGTTACGCCAAAGAAGTATAACTTCTAACGCGCGTACATAAGTACACGCACTCAATTTTTTTTTAAAAATCATACGACTTTTAATTTATAAATAAAACTACTGACCTAATTACAAACTGATGTGTACACAGTAATCAAAAATGAGAAGATTGGCATGGTCCTGCTGTAGTCTGTATTGTTTCACTACCGAATTAAAAAAACTAAACATTTCAGTCGAATTAAATTTTTAAATAAAATCATACATTAGAAAAGTAATAAGCATAGTAAACCAAAGATTAAAGTAAAAAAAGTTGTACATGTAGGTGTACTGCCAAAGGAGAATATAATCATAAAAATATTTGGATACTAAAATCGTTAAATAAACTATGTAATTAATACATTTAATAAGCTTAGTTAGCAATAGATCTAGGTAAACATCGTGTATGTTATACATGTAAGTAGAGTGCCAAATAAATTTTTTTATGGAAATGAGATTTTAAATTTTGCACACACACATTTTGCGTGTAGGTTTACAACGTGATGAAAGAATTTATTTAATCAGACACAAAATGACAGATTTTCGATTTAGCATATCCTATATCTACACATTCTGACAAAATGTTTGTTTCACATCACCCAAGTAACAGCTAGTTATAACATTATTTACGGAGGT